>JAJAGP010005317.1:0-35130 GCA_025084515.1 Ancistrus triradiatus
TAGTCTGTTTAGTAAAACATCATGATCTATAGTGTCAAATGCTGCACTTAAATCTAACAGAACAAGAAAAGAAACACATCCCTTATCTGAGGACATTAACAAGTCATTAAGTACCCTAAGTAATGCTGTTTCAGTACTATGATGGTTTAACCAAGTGGTTTAACCGAACATGCCACCAGACCACTGAGACAGAACTGAACAAATACCCAACTAAACTGGCTCCTGTATGTGAGGGAAAGCTCACACACGCACACACACATTGTGTTACAATATGGTTACATAAATGTGTAGTTTACGTGATTACAAAGACATATGTTTCCAACAAATTTTCAACATTCCCCCCTAAATGGTCTTCAAAGAGATCATGTCACTGTCACGGCAGCTCCTAACAGGAGGGACGAACACAAGCGCAGTTTCCACCATAATCACCATATTTATTTCTTAGAACATAGACCACAAACCAAAACTAAACACAGATAAACAAGGAAATGAACATAAACTGGCTACCGTAGCGGAGAAACATAAACGGGCTTACCACAAGGCGTGAACAGAAATGGGCTTACCGCAAGACATAACATAAATCATTTGGCGGCTTTGGCGGCTCAATCACAGTTCGGAAGGTCTGAGACCAAACAGTCCCCTGAGTGGTCTGGAGCTAGGGCCCTGCTTAAATAGAGTCTCTCAGCTGAGTGCACTTAGTCCGAGGGCCCTAGCTCTTCTTCCGGTGCTCCACTGTCTGTTACAGCTAGGGCTCCTACAATGCCCCCCCTCAACTGGGCGCATGACTGTGTCTGGGGGTTTCCTCTCCAGGCATCTTCTGGGCACCCACATGGGCACCGAAAGTCAGGCATTCGGCACAGGCACTGGAACTTAAACAGTCACCCTCGGCACAGCTACTGGAACAGTCACCCTCAGCACTGACACGGGAACTGGAACACTCGCCCTTGACACGGCTACTGGAACAGTCGCCCTTGGGCTGGCACAGGAACTGGAACAGTAGCCCTCGCTGCTGGCACAGGAGCTGAAACAGTCACATGGATTAAATGTTCAAGATGGCGGCGCGGGTAGCTGCTATGGCCCAGGGCTCCTCACACTTCGGCAGCTATTTTATTCTTTTTATTCTGTGTTTATCGTTATTCTTGGCTACAGGAATACAGTACAGTAAGACTGATTTAATGGCAGTTACAAATAACATTCTACACTATTCGGACCATAAGAATTGGGACTTTATCCATCCGGAGATATGTCGCTACCCGGAGGGCTCTAACATCATTCTCTCATCGCTGAAGCGACGCCGGCGGTGTGGCAGACAAATAAAGGGGGAAAGAGGGGAGGATTAGATACTAAGCTAAAAGCTAACCCATTCAAACCAGCCATTCCAAGTCTTTTCATAGCCAACACCCGGTCACTTAACAACAAAATGGATGAATTAAGGCTGCGAATTTCCACACATGGGCTGGACTATTGTGCTTTTGTTTTAATGACGTCCTGGCTGGACACAAATATTCCCAACGCTAGCATCGCGCTAGTGGGACACGCTATCTTCAGAGCGGATAGAACAGCGGACTCCGGTAAGAACAAAGGAGGGGGGCTCTGTGTTTATATCAATAACAGATGGTTCTCCAATATTAAGGACACCCACTGCTCTCCGGATATTGAATTTATGATGCTGCAGTGCAGACCATTCTATCTGTGCAGAGAGTTTACATCGGCGACTATCACTGCTGTCTATGTACCACCACAGGCTAATGCTAAACTAGCTATGGAGAGGCTATACTCCTCCATTAGCCAACAGCTAGCGGCATAGCCGGACAGTGTTTTCATCGTGGCAGGAGACTTTAATCATGCCAACTTGTCTGTCCTGCTGAAATTCTACAAGTATGTAAACTCTCCCACAAGAGAGAAGAACATCTTAGATCAGGTCTACTGCAACATCCCTCATGATTACAGAGCTCGACCGCTGCCACATCTAGGTTCCTCAGATCATCTGTCCCGGTCTCTAACTCCAGCATACAAACTACTCATCTGTAGGGAGAGACCAGCTACAAGGACAGTCAGAGTGTGGACTGAGGAAGCCACCTCAGCTCTACAGGACTGCTTTGAGGACACAGACTGGATAGTTTTTGCTGAGGAGACAGACCTGGATGGTCACACATCAGCTGTGTTGAATTACATCAACTTTTGTGCTAAATGTGTGACTAAAACTATAACTGTTAAAGAGCTCCCCACCCAGCAGCCATGGTTCAATGGTGAACTAAGGTTCCTGTTCAAAGCTAGGAACTCCGCATTCAGGAGCACTTTAACAGCAACAACTCCAGAGGCATGCGGCAGGGGATAAAGACTCTTACAGGATATAAAAACAGTACTACAGACAGAACCCATCCAGACACACTGAACCAGTTCTTTGCTCGCTTTGAACAAAAGAAAAGCAATCCCCATTCAACTGCAACAATATCAGGTCAGGTTCACCCTGCGCAGGGTAAACCCAAGAAAAGCACCAGGGCCGGATGGTGTCTCCATGCATATTCTCAAGTCCTGTGCAGATCAACTAACAGGAGTGTTCACCACCATCTTCAACCTCTCTCTATAGCAGTCTGTAGTTTCCACCTGCCTTAAGTCGACCACCATCGTCTCAGTGCCAAAGAAAACCACAGTGAACTGCCTAAATGACTTTCACCCGGTTGCTCTAACTCCCATCATCACCAAATGCTTTGAGAAACTCATTGTCACTCATATCTGGTCTGGTATCCCAGGGGACATTGTCCAACTACAGTTTTCCTATCGGACGAACAGGTCAACAGAGGATGCTGTAATCACAGCTCTCCACACAACTGAAGCAGAAGAATGCATATGTAAGGATGGTGTTTGTGGACTTCAGCTCAGCATTCAATACAGTCATTACACGCAAATTGGTAAAAAAACTGAGTGATCTTGGCCTGGGCAGTTCACTGTGCATGTGGAAACTGAAATTTCTGAGCAACAGACCCCAGAATGTCAGAATGGGAGACCGCACATCCTCCACTCTCATCCTGAACACAGGAGCACCACAAGGATGTGCCTCATCCCCCTCCTCTACTCCCTATTCACACACGACTGCTCCCCCATTCACACCTCCAACACCATCGTCGAATTTGCTGATGACACCACCATAGTAGGTCTGATAACAGACAACAATGAGTCAGCTTACAGGGAGGAGGTCCAGCATCTGACAGAAAATAACTTAAATCTGAACCCCAGCAAGACCAAGGAACTAGTTGTGGATTTCAGAAGATCCACGCGAGTCCACACAAGTCCACTGCTCTCTGCATTAATGGAGAGGAGATTGAGAGAGTGAACAGCTTTAAGTTCCTCAGTGTGCACATCTCTGCTGACCTAGCATGGGCTTCCAACACACAACACCAAGTGGGGAAAGCACGACAGTGGCTCTACTTCCCCAGGAAGCTGAAACTCTCCCACCTCCCTCAGCACCTGCTGGTGAACTTTTACAGAGCCACCACAGAGAGCCTTCTGACCTACTGCTGTGTAGTTTGGTTCGCCAGCTGACCTTGGAGACCTGCAGCGGGTGTTGAGAGGGGCTGAAAGGATAATTGGAACCTCACTACCCCCCCCCCCCCCCCCCCCCCGGACATTGTTTGTTCCCCCCCTCCTGGCCAACAAGAGATTCTGCCAATTACAAACAAAGACTAACAGACTTAAATACAGCTTTTACCCTCAGGCCATCACCCCCCTTTCACAGCCCTTAGAGGATGCTAAACTCAATTTCACTGCTTTAACATTTAGTGTTTAGAACACTGTTTTGTCAGCGACAATAAATCTATTCTATTCTATTCTATTCTACTGGAACAGTCGCCCTCGGCACCGCTACTGGAACAGAAGACCTCAGCGCTGGCATGGGAACAGACGACCTCGGTGCTGGCACTGGTGTTGTTGCTGTCATCCTCGGCATCAATATCTGGCACAGGGGTCAGCGCAAATGTTCGTGGCACTGGGGTTGGCGCAACTTGCTTAGCTAACTTTCTAATAGTCACTTCTGCTTCACGTACAGGGTTGCACGACGGTTACAAGTGCAGAATCAGGTGGCCCGATGTGAAACAGAGCCAATGTGAACAGGTACAAAACTACGGGTTACCACAAACTCAGATACGGGATTATGTTGCGTGACCTGTGAAGACATGGAGTTAATGGACTCAGATACAGAGCTTACATGCTCAGACACAAAACCAAAAGGTGCAGTGCACTGGGATACGGAACTATACGAAGCTAACTATTCAGACACAGAATGAAACTTGCCGAGCGTCTTGTGCTCTTTTGTGCTGCGTGATATTTGAGCACAAGAATAACCCGAGCGGGAAAAAGTGGCAGGATCGGAGCTAACATGCTCAACTACGGAACCAGAAAGGATGGCGCACTCAAATACAGAACTACGCGAAGCTAACAATTCAGACACAGAACCAACGAACCCAGATACAGCATCAACATGCTCGGACACAAAACCAGAAGGAGCGATGCACTCAGATACTGAACTATATGAAGTTAACGATTCAGACACGGAATCAACAAATTCAGATACAGCATCAACATGCTCGGATACGGAACCAGAAGGCACGACGCACTCAGATACAGGAATATACGATACTAAAGATTTGGACACGGTCAGCAAAATCAGGATCGAAGCTGACACGCTTGACTATGAAGCTAGGGTGCTCCTCTATGATGCTAGCATGCTCCAATATGGGGCTACGGGGTGGATCCTCTATGGAGCTAGCGCACTCACATATAGTGCTAACAGGCTGCAATACTGGACCACTAGGCACCAACTGCTATGGTACAGAGCTACAGGGTGCTAACAGTTCATCTACGGAACTATGAGGCTCAGTGGGCTCAGATTCTGAGCTAGCGGACCCATATATGAGACTAAAATGCTCGAAAGTTGAGCTCACATACTCAGATATTAGGTTACTGGGCACTAACGGCTCAGAGACTGAACTACAAGATGGTGACTGTTCTTCTATGGAGTTAGTGTGCTCACATATGGAGTTAACATGCACAAACTCAAGGCTACTAGATGCTATCGGCTCAGGTACTGAGCTAGTGTACTCAAATGCAGGGCTACAATGCTCAGTTAATGAGCTACAGGATGAGCTAGCGGGCCCAGACACCAAGCCAACATGCTCATTTGCTGAGCTAACATACTCAAATGTGGAGCCCAAACACTGGGCTACTGAGCTCTGACTGCTCAGGTACTGAGCCATGGGGTGCCAACTGCTCAGCTACTGCACTAGCGTGCTCAGATACAAGGCTAACGTACTCAAATTCGGAGCTACTGTGCTCACATGCTAAGCTATGGGACATGGGCTTGTACCTGGCCAACCCCTTCCAGCTACTAATGAATGGGGTATCTCATGGGCAGCTAGTGGACATCGGCCTTGAGCTAGCCTGCATGAACTCGATGTCCGAAAAATTCCGTGGGGCCCCGAAACAAAACCCCAACTCGTAAAAAAATTCCCCCACAGTTTCAGCCTTGAGCACCGGCCAGACGTTGGGGGCCCAATGTAGAGCCCTGGCCGTTAGGCAAAGGAAAAAAATTATACCTGTGCGTACTCCGAGACAAAGGGGAACGAATTCAGGTACCGGCTACACTGGTTTACAAACAGTGTACAGTTAACAGGGTTGCCATCGAATCATTCAGGGAGGCACAGGTCAGTCAGGGAACCTCCATTGTACGTTGGGGGATTCTGTCACGGCGGGTCCTAACAGGAGGGACAGAGGCGAGTGCAGGTTCCACAATAATCACCATATTTATTTCTTAGAACATAGACCGCAAACCGAAACTAAACATGATAAACAAGGAAATTAACATAAACTGGCTACCACAGGGGAGAAACATAAATGGGCTTTCCGCACGGTGTGAACAGAAGTGGGCTTACCGCAAGACATAACATAAATCCCCTTAAGCATAAAAATGAGCGAAAAACATGAATCACGGAAGTAGCAGATAGCCGCCAAATGCCGCAACAGTCTAGAAGGCCTGAGACCAAACAATCCCCTGCATCATTCTGGTGCTAGGGCCCTTCTTAAATACAGTCTCTCAGCTGAGTCCACTTAGTCTGAGGGCCCTTGCTCTTCTTCCACTTGCTCCACTTTCCGGCGGAGCACCACGAACGGCGCGATCGAAACTGCCCCCCAGCGGCAAGGAGGGGCATAATGTGTGGAGGTCTGAGGGGAACCCGGGACAGTCGCTTATCATGATGATCTTCCTTTCCATGCAGCGTGCACAGTGTAGAGGTGCAATGATGTAGAACTGGGAGAGGTTACTCGCACATCACCAGCTCCTACTAACCTAAGTCCGTCCACTCCCTCTATCACAGCCCTTAAAGTCTTATCCAAACAAATTCTTTAAATCACATGAAGTATTATTTTTTTTTTATCACATAAAGTATTATTAAGTATTAATTATCCTTAATTATATACAGGTATTAATAAATGACATTAAAATAAAATCAACATAAAATTGTAGTGTAGCGTTAATAGCTGAATTACAGTACTTCAACTCTGGATGCCCTCTCTACACCCTCTTTTCGAACAGTTGTCAAGTCATAAAATTTGTGACACTTTGGAATGCAAATGGCCACCATCTGGACAGAATCTCCCCACTGAATGATGGCCCATCAACCCCAGCCTCTTCTCGAACCCACGAAATTGGGGTTCTGGCTTAACCTGTGCATCCCGCCACCATAAAATAAACCAATGTGTAGCCTTAAAAGGATTTTTGACAGTCAACACCACAGACTCACCCCCTCCCAAGAGAAATCGGCCCTAATTTCTCCAAAGGAAAACAAATATACATGCTCTCTCTGGTTACTTTTACGACCTCTTTCTCAGTCGGCCTGGCGCCAGGAGGACGCCCCTGAAAACGGAAGGAATCCAGCCTCTTCTTTCACAGACACACTTTTCCATAATAGTATTAAACTTTTGGTGGGAACAGATTATCTTCGCCGGAACCACTCAATTAGAAAACACATGAGAATTGCTTCATAATAAGTCTAAACACATCCATATGTACTTAGCTAGTTCATACAAAGAATTTGATCAGGGATATTCATCGTACCCCTATATATATAATCATATGTAATGCGTGTTATTGATTTGTCATGTATTTTCATCTCTATTTGGTTAACGTTTTAGTATAATGACCATTTTATACGTAAAGGATCCAGTTTGGTTATGACTAGAAATAATAGCTGTTTTATCTATATGTATTGTTCGCTCGGGTTTAATACTTGTTCAAAAGAACAGAAATGAAGTTGATATTTAGAATGTACTGTTTCCTACATCTTGTATTGATCGTATTATTGTTTGGTTAAGGAATAGCGAATGCATGTACTGTAGTTAGAATGACTTAACCATGTCCTAGTTTATAAATTCAAGGTGCCTCGACTAAACTTGTAACGCTGAGGATGTTTGGTTTTTATGTGATGCTTTTAGACGTCCTAGATATGTAGAAATATATTAATCCAAGTTATAGCTTGTAGCGGCCCCTACCGACATATGGTGAAATTAGCGGACATATCCACGAGAAGAGGGATTTAATGATGAATCAGCCTCTCACTGGCTAAGTCTAGGACAAACCCCTTTTGCCCCGCCTTTGATCGCTTGAACATACAAAAATTAGCGCGAGCTAACAGCGTGCAGTTCCTTTGTTCTTTTAAGTTCCAGTCTTCGTTTGTCTGCTAGTTGCTCGTCTGCGTTCAAGTTTTCGTCCTTAAGTTTTTTTTAAGTTTTTGCGTTTTATTTTACGTTAAGTTTTCTGTGTCCAGCAGTCTTAGTAGTTCAGTATCGCTGAATTAGAAAGTAGTTAAAAGCCCAACCAGCCAAGATCTCCTTCACACTCGACCACACTCGTAGATCCTAGTTTTTCAAAGTCTGTTGAAGCTCGTGGTGCTAGAACATGTCAACTCTACCTTCACTGTTGGCCAGGGTAGAAATCTGAGTTGTATGCCCGCAAGTCGAGATCTGGTAGACCACGACCACGAAAGCTGGGAAGAAAGCCAACCCAAGGCGAGGCCCGCAACACATCTCTGGCTCCACGGGTCACATGTCAGCACGAACCGAGAGGCTAACGGCCGATATCATCTAGAAGTCTGTCGAACAGTAGCGTCAGATTTGAAGATAGGACCGCTACCGTTTCCCCGTGTGACTTCTGACAACAGGCAGAGGCCCGGTTCTGTTCCATCTCCTTCGCGTGAACCCCCGCAAAGAAACAGGCAAGTACCGCTTGGTGTGGCGTATCTGGGTCCCTGATTCTCGCGTTTGATTTTACACCACGCTTCAACATAGACTTATCCACGTCTAAGTAGCTTCCACCATGCTATTTATGTTCAACGTAATGTGTGTTACTAGTAACTCACTGCGTCAAACTAGTTCGTAACGTTGCCTCTGGGTAATTATTGCGTGACCAATAAGTTGCACATAGAGTCATCTTGGTTTCTGATTTTAATATTGTGATATGTACGTCTGCCATCATTCCCTGTTTTCAGTACTGTGATATATACATGTTCACCGTCATTTTATGATTTTAACTCTGTGATACACTTGTTATTATATCAGATAGTCTGTTGGTATTGCCTTGTTGGCAGTTAATAAACTTGTTATAACCTTTTGAATTTACCGCTTGGTGTGAGAGTTTCATTCAAACAAAGGTCGAGAAAAATAACTTTGAATTCACTATTCAGACCTAGACTGATCAATTTCGGTGTTCCCTTTCAACTGGTTTTCCGGATCTACCAGTCCACAAACGATCCAGTGGTGCCCCGTTTGTTCATTAAAAATTAATCAATTTAAGCTGTAGTCCAAAGTCTGCTACAGTAGAATGACTTTAGTTAGCACAGAATAAATCAATACAAGATCACTGTAAATGTAGTAACTGATTAACTGGTAATTATAGAATCTAAATTGCGGATAAATGCATCTGTCATCTCTTGATTAAAACTCAATAAGTTGTCAATTGTCTCCTTCAAAAGCTTCAATTTGTCTGCATCTTTCCCTTTGCCAGATATACAGTTAAAATTAAAAAGTAAAAACAATCTTAAAGTGAAATTAATAACCGTTAAATGTAAATAAAAATTATAATTAGACATAACTTTGAGAGCTCTTAGTCCCCTACTACGATCTATGATTTATCCTTTATAGATTATACCAAACAGTCCAAAATAATTCATATAACTCAGCAATGTGTAGATCCTGTAGCAATGTGTAGACTCCTGTAGTCCGTCCACCAACTTTGGGAATCTAAAAATAATAAATCCGAAAAAAAGCCACGAAAAATAGAGAATGCTCTCTAATACTACACAGTAAAGTCAAAACAACTTGTTATATCAACACAATGTCTCTTGAATAAGCCGAAGGCTGTTTTTGTGGGGACAGGCTCCCTTTTGGCAGCAAGCTTCTGAAAAAGCAAGAATAATATAAAATTATAATCACCATACATACTAAAATGAAAAAGCATTTAACTTCTGTTGTCATGCTTACAATAATCTTAGATACTTAAGATAAACAAATGATTATGTATGTACAGAAATCAGTACTTTTATTATGAGTTCACATTCAACTAAAGTGTTAATATCAAACCCATGGGCTGCCTGGATACCCATGCATTTACACAGCCCTAAAGCTGAAACAACAGTCAGCATCCCTGCAACTCATGCCTCTAAATGAGCCAACATAAAAATCATTATTATTCAGCAAACAAGCTGTTCAATTTGACCTGCCAAAGTATATTCCAAGCTAGGTCTAACATTCAGATAACATCCAACTTAAATCTGCACATCTCAATGGACCAGCAACTTTTTGATGGAGGTTCAATTACATTGATCAACTGAAAAAATAATTGTTACTTATCTCAAGACTTCCTTTCATATCAGCTAATTTCATATAAATAAATGAACATTTATACTGATTCTGTGTCCCTTTCTCATGTCTACCCATGTGGTATTATGTGTCTTGCAAATCAGTTCTGTTCAGTTTAATCCATCCATTCACTCAAGTATTTCTCATAGTTGTGGTCTTTGCTAGTTCTTGTTGATGTTGGTCTTCCCCTCTGTCTGGGTAGCTGTTTCTGTTTCTCCTTTCCACTCAGTCCTGTTTTCCGTTGTCTTGCTGTTCTGAATCAGGTGAAGGTGTTTCTGGTTCTTGCGTAGAGTCCTGTTCCTCAGCTTCCTCCTGGGGCTCTTGTGCTGCTAAGGCTCAATGATTCAGGTGGTACCACATCGATGCTCGTTACTCTTGCACAATCATGGATCTTGTCCCTTTTTACCAGGTCTGGACCATCTCTCCTTGGCAGATCTTACTTTTGTTTAGGTGACACAGTCTTCCTGGTTTCACCTTTGGCTCCTTGTTCTCCTCCAGTACTCTCTCTCTCTCTCTCTCTCTCTGTTTTTCCTGCTCAAATACCTTTTGTGTATTTTTAATTAATTCTAAAATTTGAGTGTGGTACATGCATCCCAGCCTTTGCCTGATTCTGAGTTTCTGCCAAATTAGTCTCACTACATTATGAACAAATTATTTTCCATTATCTGAACTAATCATTGTTGTTCTTCCAAGTCTCAAATTCCCTTTCCAACATTGTTCTTGATGCAAATTTCACATATTCCTCAGGTTACATCTACAAATTGCTGTACATTTGGTACCCAAACTCCACTTTTTGCAATATTTGCAATTTTTCAGAGTAATTTTCTCACTTTTTTCACTACCTAGTACCTCACAGTACCTTGTGCAATGGCTAACACCATGGACATCTGGAATTAACAATGAGAGCAGAGTAACTGGTTCTACTGTCATATATTCAACATTTTTTCTGTATCTTTTGTGGCTCCTCAGTCTTTCCATAGTTTCTGCTTTTATTAAGTTTAACCTTTTCAATGTCAGTTATGTACTTTAGTGTTATTGTTCAGTAAATTATTTTCAGACTTTCTAGTAGGCACTAATAAATTAAGGTAGTTTACATAGTTTACTATCAACTATACCAGCTTCATGGGTGGTATGGCACCTTTAATTTCCAGTCAATGTTCAGATATTTTCAATTACAATTACAATTAAAGTTTCATTCTGGATACAAATGTTGTACCTTGATCACTGTCAATCGCTATTATTATCACACCTAACCAAGTATTAATTTATTTTGTAGTTCGTACAAGGGAAAATAGTTTTATTTTAAGATTATTATCATTAGTATTACTATTTATTAATTATTATATTTTTGTTTTATACTTACTAAAATATATTTTAGTATACTGGAAGCTGAGTGATACCAATTCGTACATTTTCTTTTCACTATGTTTTATATGATTTCAGTCTAAAATATGTCTAATAGATTTTCTAATAGAGTATTTAGTCACTCTACCTTAATACTCCCTCTTATGGACCAAATATTCACCAAATCTTGCACAATGCCAAATGCATAATGTCAGTCTGGATAGATCGTGAACCAATGTCCCTCTAAAGGTTTGCTTGATCCCAATGTTTTTGAGTACTTCTCGATAATAAGACATTTTGTATACATCAGTTCTCTCCAACTCTCCTTTGACCGCAATCGCAGGTCATTTCTGCTCTCAGCAATGTTCAGCATTTGTTCCATGTCATGCAGTGGCCAGTATTACAGCTGTGCCTGCCTTAGGTTGTCCCGATTTTGTGGTGGAATCTTACCCGTCATTGACTAACCAGCCCTCTCACCGGCCAATCAGCAGATGCACTTATACAGGACGGAAGTGTCAGACATAGCGTTATTACTGAGCAGTATAGGTATCAGTACTTAAATTTTTCACAATTTTTGCACACACACTACCTGTGTCTTTAAACAATTGCCATTGTTACAATCAATTAACATATTCAAACAAAACATCAAGTCACGACGCAACAGACTTGAACGGTAAATATCTTAAATAACTTTTTAACTGTCAAAAATGTGATAGCAGACAGGGAGTCTTCAGGCAGGGGTTTTAATGATTAATTTCACCTATAAGCTAGAAACAGGTCCAATATAAAATGTACTTTTTATATTGAGGTTCTGAGGGTCTGAGGGTCCAGGGTAACGCATGGCTCAAATGTCCACAGAAATCTTTATTTAGCTCTATTAAATTATTGTACATTACTGTTGTAATAGTACATTACTATTGTAAATTATTGTATTACTGGTAACGATTAAAGCAGATTGGTTAAAATGATCTATAACCCTTAATGATTTTTCAGCTTGTGGGTCTCTGTATTGATGTTAAATTGAATTACACCCAGGGAGTTCTCCCTGACAATAAAGTATGATTGTCATCTGCACTGTCTTGATTTTGGTTTAAAGCAGCACCATTAGCCTCCTTTTTTCTTCTTCTTCTTTATCCAACATTCAATTAGGAATGGTCCAAATTTTACCACTTAAACAGCAATTAGCATCACATTATTGAACAGAAATTAAACAAGTTAAATAATACTCCTTAGTGAACTGTCATCCTTTAATTTTTAAGCTAATTGTCTTAAATTTAAATAATCACACTTAAAGGACAGAACCAAACATGTGAAAGCTCATAACCATCAATCCACTGCACTTAACACCACTACTAGTGTTCCACACGGATCTATACTTAAACCACTTTTATTTGGTCTTAACTCACGTTAAATGTAACTATAACTGTTAGTATGTTTTTCTCAAAATGACCATATATTACCCCAAAGCCAGTTATATTTATTTTATAGGAGAGGCTGCAAATTGTTACTCAGTTTAAGTATCTGGCTATGTCGATTAGAATCAATCTTTCATTTAAAACTCGTCTAAACTAAATGTGCCAGCTAATTAGATTCAATTTAATTATTTTAAATTTATTTAGAAATCATTGAGCCATGATACTGCTATGACATACATGAATGTTATAATAATTCCACATTGTACATATTGTGTGACAAGCTGGGCACAGGCTAACAAATCCACGTGGAAACCACTTTAAATTTTATATAAACATACTCTAAAAGTTTCAGTGCAGAAACCTATGACTTTATACAGTTGTAAAACTTAAAAAAATGTATAAACCTTTCAGCTGGAAAAACTTGATTAAATATTCTAAACTTTGTCTTGTTGTTAAGATATTACTCAATTTTGCATCTCCTCTACTTAAGACATATATTATGTAAAAGACCAATTCTCAGGTTACAAAAAGTACTATCAGATGAGACTGCACTACTCCCATAAAAAGAAGTGCGTTTAGTCAATTAGCTTTCTCTGTAACAGCATCTAAACAATGTAATTCATTACCAATTTATATCAGAGAATATAGTACTTATCATTCTTTTACTGGTCTGTTTAAAGTTGTGACTTGTTAATAATCAAAGTTTCATTGATAATTCCTGCTACTCTTTTTGTGTTTTCGGTTATATGTATATTTATTGATGATGTTTAATATTTATGATCAACTAATTTATTGTTTAGGTTGCCATTTTAAAAACTTTATAAAAACTACATATAAAAACTAGCCTTTGTGGCTAACTCTAGCTCATTTACAATCATCTATCTGTTGAAAAATCAGCACTGTCCCTGTCAAATAATAAATAAAAAATATATGTCATCCTGAACAGCTAGAACCTATAAATTATTTATGGTTCATCACCTATACATTAAAATTGGACTTAACTGTCAAGGACTAACTCTTGTACAAAATTCCACATATGTAAAGAAAGAAATTGTAATTGATGTAATGCAAGCAACACTTCACGTATTACTGATGAATTGCATGGACCCACTGTGTCCAGTAGTTGATGAAAACTTTAGTTTCTGTTGCTCCTAAATTACAGTGGGGCAAAAAAGTATTTAGTCAGGGATTTTTGCTCACCATTCTCATGATAATTTTGACACCATGGGATGAGATCTTGCGTGGGGCCCCAGATCGAGGGAGATTATCAATGGTCTTGTATGTCTTCCATTTTCTTACAATTGCTGTTGATTTATTCACACCAACCTGCTTGCCTATTGTAGATTCACTGTTCCCAGCCTAGTGCAAATCTACAACTTTCTTCCTGGTGTCCTTCGACAGCTCTTTGGTCTTGGTCATGGTTGAGTTTGGAGTCTGACTTTTTGAGGCTGTGGACAGGTGTCTTTTTTTTACAGATAACGAGTTTGTGGGTGACCAAATACTTATTTTCCACCATGATTTACAACTAAATTCTTTAAAAATCTTACAATGTGATTTCCTGGATTTTTTTTTTCTCATTTTGTCTCTCATAGTTGAAGTGTACCTATGATTTACTCACTGTACATATTAGATAAAATAGCTGCAAAGCAAAAACAATAAAAGAGAACAAACAACTATATCCTACACTGGGTGCTCCCATTTCTAATTTCTGTATTCACATAATATCTGTTAAATTCATTTGCACATTCACATTTATCATCATTGTCATTAACAAAAATCCATTGATTTCTGGATCTCTGAGAGATAGAAAAAAGTGTAGATGATATTTTTTCCAGTCTAGTGGAATGTTTAAATCAACCTGTAACAAGAAAAAGATGTAACATTAGCATGGTCTCATACAAAATATAATCACATGTTCCAGCAGGAATTTCTTATTTCTTCTGCCTTTCATATGTACATAACTACCTTAAAAAATAAAACCCATTTTCAGACACCATTTAGCCATGCCCAAATTAAATGATACCTTAAACTGAGTAACATGATTCACTGATTTCTGCTTAGAATTTAAAACATGCAGTGTTCAATAAAGTTTGACTTTACAGTCTTTGGCCCTGTCCACACGAACACGGGTATTTTTAAAAAACGTAGCTTTTTCTATGCGTTTTGACCGTTCATCCACAAGAAAACGGCGTTTTAGGTCACTGAAAACGGACTTTTTGCAAAACTCCTTCCAGGGTGAAGATTTTCAGAAACGTTTTCAGCGTTGTCGTGTGGACTGGGAAAACGGAGTTTCTTGCTTGTAACATCACTTTTTGCGCCGTTATCTCCTTGGTTTACGAGGCGATTTTGTGCAATAGTGGACGTAGCCAAAATAGTGCCAGCTGTAACACTGCTGACCGAACTTGTTACAAATCTACAAATACATTTACAATTATTACTTTTTCATTACACTGAAGAACAGAGGGGTCAGAATGCGCTACGGAGGCCACTACTATATCTTAGTGATGTGTCGGTCGCGACCGATCCGGCTCTAAGAGCCGGCTCTTTGAGATGAACGACAGGAGCCGGTACCTGATTGTGAGCCGGTTTATATATTTTTTAATTTCTTGTAATTCCGACACATTACTGCTTATTGCACTCTTGGTTAGATGCTAAACTACATTTCGCTGCGTTGTTTACTTGTACACGTGGTAATGGACAAGAAAGATGACCAAATAAAGTTGAAAATCTAATCTAGATTATCTAATCTTTTGCGTGTATATATATATAGGCCCTATATATGTATAGGCCCTACCCTATATATATTATATATATATAGATATATATATATATATATATATATATATATATTATATATATATATATATATATATATAAAATCCCCTCAGAGAGAATCTTTTGTAAAACAGGTCAGATCATAACAGAAAGGAGAAGCAGGATCAACCCCTCGAAGATGAGATCCTTGGGGGTTTTTTTTATGCCAATCTTAATTAAAAACTGTAACCTTGATGTTGCTTTTTGTTTTTTGCACATTATTATTTAGATTTTGTTGAGTGATGTTTGGTTGATGATGTCTTGTTTCCCTCTATATTGTTGCAAATTTACAAATAATACACATAGTCAGAGACCTGAGACCAGATTGGGCCTGTAATTGAGATGGGTCTTCGCTTTTGTATTTTATTTTACTGTGTTCCACTGAGTATATAAATTAAAAAAAACATTTATTAATGTTGTTATTAATAATAACAAACATTGGATATTATGTGTTTTTACATTAGTAATTCATTTTACACATAATTTGGTAATAAATTAAACTACAAAAAATCTAAAGAGCCACTTGGGAGCCGAAAGAGCAGGCTCTTTTTAGTGAGCCGAGCCAAAAGAACTGGCTCTCTGAAAAGAGCCGAAATTCTACCATAAATTCTACCATCACTACTATATCCATCACACCCACGACGCATCACACCCCCAGCGTCGCCGGTTTTGGACGAGACCCGGTCGGACCTCTCGTTGGTGGGACAGCTTTCAAAATGAAGTGGTTGTTTAAGAAGAATGGCGAGAAAATGTTCGTATCCATAGGACGTTGCTGCTGTCGTTGAGTGAGCTGCTTCGCCGGCATATAGGACTGCTGGTTTGGCATTGCTCTTGACAGCGACTGTGTGCGTTGTTGCGTTTTCGTGTGGACGTAGTTTTTTGTTTAAACAGTGCTTGTGTGGACGCGATGTTTTTTATAAACGAATTTGAAAACCTCCGTTTTAGAAAATACCCGTGTACGTGAGGACATAACCTTAATAAATGTTCTAATCTCAACTCAAATACTCTGACATGTCGATCAGCTGATCAAATGGGAGGACCAAAGAACAGGTCAGTGATTGGTCCATAGCTACACCGTTTACACATGCGCAGTTTATTCCCGGCTGTGCGCCTTGTGACGTGGAGCTAATGGGCAGCTCTGTCATCTGTGCTACAGGGAAGCAGAAAAGTTAATCTTACTCACAGAATGTTCTGGGTGTTCTACGGTGTCACACAAAAATCACCCAGTTAAATTAAAATAAAGTTTTCGACGGTAAACTATTACTTCAGTAAAAGCATCATCTTACAATATTTAAAAGAACTACAAAAATGGTGGCGTTTACAGCACATACATTATTGTTACATTGTACATGTTGCAAATGACTTTCATGCTTAGACTCAAGCTCCTGGAGTGACGTTGTATCGGACTAGTTAATGCCGATGCGCATATTTTACATTTTACTTGAACTATGACTCCATGACTTTTTAGTTTAGATTAGTTTAGATTTAGATGAAATCAGCTTCATTCTTAGATTTATCATCTATGCCACCCAAGGAGGTTAGGTCCCTTTTTGAGTCTTGGTCCTCCCAAGGTTTCTTCCTCCATAACACTTAGGGAGTTTTTCCTTGCCAATGTCGCCCTAGGCTTGCTCAATTTGGGATTGGACGTAGATATTACGAGATAATCTAAAATTGTAAAGTTGCTTTGAGACAATGCTCCATTGTAAAAAGCGCTATATAAATAAATCTGACTTGACTTGACATACGCAGTTCGAAAAAAGAGCCTCGTGGGAAAACGCAATGGCGACTAAAAGTTTAGTGCCATGATGTACGAGAGCGTAAGTTAACCATATGATCAAAAATATATCTAGTCCATACATAGTACTTATGATATAAGATCTTAAAACTTAAAAGAGTTTGATATAATAGAAATAGATTCACTCCCAGAAAGCTTAACGCAGTAGCGTTCTACTGTTTAAAATATATAGTGGGACAGTTTTGGACAGTTCATGTTTTCTGTCACCTTTTACTATTATTTTCATGTCTATATAATATAATATCTGTATAATGTACAGTGGTGCTTGAAAGTTTGTGAACCCTATACAATATTCTATATTTCTACATAAATATGACCTAAAACATCATCAGATTTTCACACAAGTCCTAAAAGTAGACAAAGAGCACCCAGTTAAACAAATGATACAGAAATAACTTACTTGATCATTTATTTATTGAGGAAAATGATCCAATATTACATATTAGTGAGTGGCAAAAGTATGTGAAACTTTGCTTTCAGTATCTGGTGCTCATCCGTCCACAAAACATTCTTCCAATAGCCTTCTGGCTCGTCCACATGATCTTTAGCAAACTGCAGATGAGCAGCAATGTTCTTTTAGGAGAGCAGTGGCTTTCTCCTTGCAACCCTGCCATGCACACCATTGTTCTTCCATGTTCTACTGATGGAGGACTCATGAACATTAACATTAGCCAATGTGAAAGAGGCCTTCAGTTGCTTAGAAGTTACCCTGTGGTTTTTTGTGACCTTGCCAACTATTACACGCCTTGATCTTGAAGTGATCTTAGTTGGTCGAACACTCCTGCGGATGGTAACAGTGGGCTTGAATTTCTTACATTTTTACACAATCTGTGTGACTGTGAATTGGTGGAGTCCAAACTCTTTAGACATGGTTTTATAACCTTTTCCAGCCTGATGAGCATCAACAACTCTTTTTCTGAGGTCTACAGAAATCTCCTTTGTTCGTGCCATGATACACTTCCACAAATGTGTTGTGAAGAGCAGACTTTGATCGATCCCTGTTCTTTAAATAAAACAGGGTTCCCACTCACACCTGATTGTCATCCCATGATTGAAAACACCTGACTCTAATTTCACCTTCAAATTAACTGCTAATCCTAGAGGTTCACATGCTTTTGCCACTCACTAATATGTATTATTGCATCATTTTCCTCAATAAATAAATAACCAAGTATAATATTTTTGTCTCATTTGTTTAACTGGGTTCTCTTTATCTACTTTCAGAGCATTTGTGGAAATCTGATGGTTTTGGGTCATATTTATGCAGAAATATAGAAAATTCTAAAGGGTTCACAAACTTTCAAGTATCACTGTATATAATTTTTAAAAGCTTAGGTTTTATTTTTCACCAGTTAACAATGACAATGAAGATTTATCAACACAAATGTAAATTATGCTTCTCCAATCAACTAATCAAACTAATCAAATATTTTAAAAGAATATTTAGGACAAAATTTCCCTTGAATACAGTACTTGGTGTGGTTAATCCATAAACATACTTCTGCGTACCACACTTCTATAACTGTCACACTATACAGCATGTCGCGCGTTATTTTATTTTCTCTTTTGATTACATCTACCTTTATTAAGTTGTGGTTCTTATATTATGTAATTGATATATCTTATTTTTACATCCTCTAATAGCGCACTCTGTTTTAAACCCTTTCCACCCTGCTTAAATATCTCTGTACTGTATTTTATTTTTATTCCCGTTCAGTTTTACTTTACCTTTTCTCTGTTTTCTTTTTCTCCCTTCACTGCAGGTTCACACACATACCAATCACACACACACACACACACACCTCGCTACACACACACGTAGGTTTCTCACTTTTGAGGTCACACACACTCTAGCAGCTTATCTCATTCACTCCATGTACACTAGATGCACGGAAGATGCATCAGACATAGATTAACACTGAAATACACATTAGATACACTTTAACACTAAATATATTTAAATTTATGGGGAGGGCACAAACTGGATCCCCACTGCCCCTACAAGCCCAGTCCCGTAACGGCTGGCTCAGCGCTTATTTTTACTTGTCGACAGCTCACTGTATTCTCTTCTCTTATTCTCACCTATCTCACTGTATTTTCTTCTCTTATTTTCACTTACCACCATAAAAATAAAAATAAATATAAAAAATAAAAAACGGGCGGGTTCAGCTGGTACTCAGCGTCCCAACAACCTCCAGTCCTGAAAAAGCTGACTTTCTTTCTATATATAAAACAAAACAAAAAAAGGACAGGCTCAAATCGACGCTCAGCTGACCTTTCCCCTTCAGTCCATAGAAATGGCTGGCATGCGCTATTCTATTCTCCTCAGGAGCACTAACACCCAGGCAAGACTCTGAATGATTTTCAAATTATTCAAGTTATTCTGACCATCTCAGGGTCAGGGTCTCCCCCCAAACGACTTGTGATCACTATATAGCCAGTGGTTGCCACAGACTTTGCCAGTCTCTCTTAACTGGGTTATAGTACCCATATCCTTGCCCTAAATTCGTTCTGAACCTCCTGGTCACTCACACACAACCCTATTCCTCAGCCGGCATCTCCCCTCGGCTGGCATCGGCCGGAACATTTATCTCTATAATTCACACACACAACTCTATTCCTCAGCTGGCATCTCCCCTCGGCTGGCATCGGCCGGAACACTTATTTCTATAAACTTCAACTCACTTACTCACTTACTTAATCAATACCTTTTCAAGGATCCTAAAAACACACATAACATGACATACAACACATAACATAAATTCTGTCTGTTTCACCACCTTAAATAATTTTTAAATTGTAACCCTTAATTTTACAGGGTTCTTAATTTTTTTGGATCTAGGCTTAAATTTTGTCTAGATAAAGCTCTTGTCACCCAGCTCTGGGACACCGTTTCCCTACAAGCACAGAAATGTAACCTCAAGTTGCTTGCCTTGTGGCCACTGATGTGATGTCCTTTGGTCGTGCCGTTTTCCAAATCCCAACCTCGTCGCTAATTTTCTGTCGCGTTTTTTTGACAGAATACATTCTGCTCACTTCAAGAAAAATCACACTCAAGCCGAATTAAAGTTTCGGTGGAGAAGCAAACAATTTTATAGCATCTACTCATGAGTACAGGCAATGAGGACAACCACACATCATAACAGCGATGCGGAGATGCCAGTGATCCAAAGTTCTAACATTCTTTATACACTGTTCAGTACGTTAGGTTCAGACATTATTTCATGATTGTTTTCCAACTTTTAGAAAATCTCCTTACCCTATCCAGGTCGGTTATATCTGACCTTGGGTGTTGTTTCTTCTCCTGAAAGCTGCCCAATAGGCTCTATGGCACGCCCATGTCTTCCGGGTTCTCTTATACCGGCAGGACTAACTTCCGGTTTTAAATGCCCGACAACTGAACCACGTATCGTTAAAAAACGATTATCTTATTATTAATACTATTAATAATCCTAATAATTCAAGTCAAAGTCAAAGTGAACTTTATTGTCATTCAGACTATACAGCAGGGAGTGTATATCTGAACGAAATTGCGTTTCTCCAGTCTCCGATGTGCAAGAATAACAAGGGTGTAGAGACGAGAGACATACACATATGCTCATATATACATATACACACATAAATAGAGAGGAAAAACAAAGAATAATAATAAAGATAGCAACAATGTACACAACACATATAGACATATATACACATGTGCATAAGCACATATACACGATTAAAACATTGAGGTATATATACACATATTTACACACGTGGTATACAGATATATACACCTGTGTGTGTGTGTGTGTGTATATATATATATATATATATATATATATATATATATATATACACACACACACACACGTGTAAATATACATATACACACACGCATACATACATATACATATATATATAGTGCAATATACAATGCGCAATATACACACACACACACACACACACACACACATATATATATATATATATATATATATATATATATACACATATATATATATATATATATATATACGTATATGTGCATATATATATTGCACATTGAATAGAAATTAATGCTATTGCACAATTTTCACAGTATGTATTACTTATAATGTATTACCTAATGATTTGGAGGGACACAGGTCTCCTTAGTCATGTCACAATGGCTGTTCAGGCTGCAGAGTTTCATACCCTTGCGACTAAGCTCACGTCATTTTCATTCTCAGTTCATGTCCAAAGCAGTGAAATGGACACTACAGACCTTTGTGTGTTTGGTGATTTGAATGTTATCCCTCTTGATGTTGACAAGAAATTTATTTCTGATGTCCTCGTCCAGCAGAAACGAATGAAAACTCACAAGAGAATTATACCTCGCTGACACCGAACACAAAGAGACAGAACAATGTTCTGATGCCCCTCGTTCTTGTTTTTGAAATCGCAAAACGTTATTCCTCATTATGCGAATGTAAATCTCTGTATTCCCAGCACTTCAGAACTTTCTTTACAGTCGCCTATGCTGACCGGAAGCTGGAATGCCGGTATAAAGACTAACGGAAACGCGTCACGGACTCTCCGTGCATAGAGCCTAGTCCCTTGCCAAGATTTTAATGGTGGCATCGGTTCCCACACATCCTTTTTACATAAATGTTTAATTTTACCATCTAATTATCATCCATAATACATATCCCACATACTGTCATACTCAAATACATTGTATGGTTATGCCAAAATAATAAATTCTATAGTTCAACTATAATATATTTATACAGCTTGTCCATGTACAATGCACTCAGCACACACACATAACTAAGTCCCCTCCTGCTACAGTTAAAAGATAGTGAAATTGTGTTTCTTAACAATTTAGAGACAGTAAGACTGTTTTGGCTAACTTACTGATTAATTATCCATCTTAGACAAGCTCATGGTCATCCTCACACTTGTCCCAACCCTCATGTCATCATGACCTTTAGCCCAGATTTTAGTTTCAACGTCAAGTCTCTTACTTCTACAAATCAATTGTATTCAATTCTTACATAATTATATTAAATCCAGATCATGATTAATCTTTGTAACCATGAAAAAGCTTTAACCTAACAATAACGTCAAAAATATAGTTATTCATCATATGCATAAATAAAAAGATCACTTTGAATAAATTTGGTTATTAATCAAATTACAAATGATTGAGTACCAGATACTAATTATACACATGAACATGTGAAACAACCCAAATTACTGGAGTTTACAGCATGTCTCCGCATAACATATTTTATGCACTGAAACTGCTTACACATACCCACACTTTGCAAAACTGATAAACAGATCCAAGGACAAAGATCATCCTACACTTTTTCAGCTCGGGGTGAGATGCACCTACAAATTCAGGCCTCAAAGAGACTTAGTCTGAACAAGTGACATCACCACAATTAGAAATACAAATATATAAGATGTAAATGATTACAGTGGGGCAAAAAAGTATTTAGTCAGTCACTGATTGTGCAGGTACTCTGACTTGGAAAAATGAGAGATGTCTGTAATTTTCGTCATAGGTACACGTCAACTATGACAGACAAAATGAGAAAAAAAATACAGGAAATCACATTGTAGGATTTGTAAAGAATTTCATTGTAAATTATGGTGGAAAATAAGTATTTGGTCAATAACTTTGGTTCAACTCAATACTTTGTAACATAACCTTTGTTGGCAATGACATTTGTCAAACTTTTCCTGTAATTCTTCACCAGGTTTGCACACACTGTAGCTGGTATTTTGGCCCATTCCTCCATGCAGATCTCCTCTAGAGCAGTGATGTTTTGGGGCAACATGAACTTTCAACTCCTTCTACAAATTTTCTGTGGGGTTGAGGTCTGGAGACTGGCTAGGCCACTCCAGGACCTTGAAATGCTTTTACGGAGTCAGTCAAGTCAAGTCAGATCTATCTATATAGCGTTTTTTACAATGGAGCATTGTCTCAAAGCAACTTTACAAGTTTAGATTATCTCCTAATAACTACGTCCAATCCTGAATTGAGCAAGCTTAGGGCGACAGTGGCAAGGAAAAACTCCCTAAGTGTTATAGGAAGACACCTTGGGAGGACCAAGACTCAAAAAGGGACCTAACCTCCTTGGGTGGCGTAGATGATAAATCTAAGAGCGAAACTAAAGTCATGGAGTCAAAGTTCGAATAAAATGTGAAGTATGCACATCGGCATTAAGTGGCCCAGGTATGATGGGGCTGGAGCTGATGACGGAAGCAGCTTGAGTGGAGCTGCAGCGGATGAACATCATGTGTGGGGCTGGAACTGGTATCGGAACACAGCTCGGAGAGAAAACAGAAAATGTAATTAGTTATTGATTAAGAGCACAGTGTCTATTAACAATCACTGATGCCATGTCAATCACTGATGCCATGTGTAGCATGAGACCCCGGAAGCATTAGCTATAACAGCATAGCTAGAAAGAGGAGAACTGGTAGGAAACACAGCCAAGAGGGATCACATGAGACATTGGCAACCCCCACAGGGAGGGCAGAAGACACAGCAAAACCCAACGTCTCTGATCACCATATGACTCTTTGACTATGAACCCCCAGCTCTGCCCTTATTCTAAGGCAAGGATGCACGCGTCAAGATTCACGAGGACCGAAGCCCCAGTTCAGCCAGACCACCCACTCGACACTCCCGCTAGCGGACAAGGTAGGGCAGGGCCAGACATGACTCCAGACTCCGGCCCCAGTGACCCAAGCCATGCATCCTGGTCTAAATCTAGTCAAAAACCTGCGCAAATATAGGTATTGTCTTTAGCCTAGACTTTAAAACTTTGGAGAGTGTCCTGAGGTCCCGAACGAAAAGTGGGAAGTTTATTCCATAGTTGGGGGGCCATGTATGAGAAAACCTTTCCTCCTGCTTTGACTTTTTTAATTCTAGGAACTAAAAGAATTCCTGTACCCTGCGAACGAAGTAGACAAGTTGGATTGTAAAACTCTAAGAGTTCACACTCAGATAATGTGGGGCAGGCCATGTAGAGCTTTATAAGTTATAAGAAGTATTTTGTAATCAATGCGGAATTTGACTGCGTAACCAGTGTAGTGATGATAGAAGAGGAGTGATATGATCAAATTTTCTAGTTTGAGTTAGCACTCGGGGCGGCTGCTGCATTCTGAACTAACTGAAGTTTATTTAATAGATTTTACTAGAGGCATCCAGTAAGTAAGGCGTTACAGTAATCCACCTTGAGGTTATAAACGCATGAAACAAGTTTTCCTGCATCATTAAAAGAGACTATATTTCTAAGTTTAGCGATATTATGTTAATTGAAAGAAAGCAATTCGAGTGATGCTGCTAATGTGCGCATCAAAGAGAGATCTGAATCAAATGTGACCCCTAAGTTTTTTACAGACGGACTGGGCAATACTGGACAGACCATCTAGATTTAGGATAGATGTAGCCAACCTGTCTCTCACAGTCTTGGGTCCCACTAATAGGAACCTCAGTTTTTTATCTGAGTTAAGTAAGAGAAAATTAAATAACATCCAATCTTTTATTTCCTTTACACAGTTCTTTACACATTGTCATTTTGTTGATTGTAAGGCTGTCATTAGGTTTGGCTGATATGTACAGCTGTGTATATCATTTGCATAGCAGTGGAAACTAAATGCCATGTTTACGAATAACTGAGCCTAGTGGCAGCATGTACAGAGAGAATAAAAAAAGGCAGGCCAAGCACTGACCCCTGGGCACGCCATACTTCACTTTTGAGAGCTTAGACCTTAGATTATTTATATGAACAAACTGGTACCGGTCAGTTAAGTAGGATTTAAACCAAGAAAGTGCTGATCCCTTAATACCTACAGTATTTTTTAGTCTGTTTTGTAAAACATCATGATCTATAGTGTCAAATTCTGCACTTAAATCTAACAGAACAAGAAAAGAAACACATCCCTTATCTGAGGACATTAACAAGTCATTTAGTACCCTAATTAATGCTGTTTCAGTACTATGATGGGGCCTGAAGCCAGACTGAAATGTTTCATAAATTTCATTCCTTTGGAGGTAACTGCAGAGCTGCTGATAGACGGCTTTTTTAAGATTTGTTACTGATGGTAGCTTTGTTACTTTGGTCCCAGCTCTCTGCAGGTCATTCATCAGGTCCCTCCGTGTAGCTGGGATTTTTGCTCACCGTTCTCATGATTATTTTGACCCCACGGGATGAGATCTTGCATAGAGCCCCAGATCGAGGGAGATTATCAATATCTTTCAAACGAAACGTTTGACAAATGTCATTGGCAACAGAGGTTATGTTACAAAGTATTGAGTTGAACTTTTGTTATTGACCAAATACTTATTTTCCACCATAATTTACAATTAAATTCTTTAAAAATCCTACAATGTGATGTCATTTTTTCTCATTTTGTCTCTCATAGTTGAAGATTAAGACTGTACGTCTTCACCAGGTTTGCACACACTGTATTTTGGCCCATTCCACCATGCAGATCTCCTTTAGAGCAGTGATGTTTTGGGGCAACACAGACTTTCAACTCCCTCCACAAATTTTCTATGGGGTTGAGGTCTGGAGACTGGCTAGGCTACTCCAGGACCTTGAAATGCTTTTTACGGAGCCACTCCTTCGTTGCCCGAGCGGTGTATTTGAGATCATTGTCATGCTGGAAGACTCAGCCACATTCCATCTTCAAGGCTCTCACTGATGGAAAGAGGCTTTGGCTTAAAATTTCACGATACATGGCCCCGTTCATTCTTCCCTTAACACGGATCAGTCATACTGTCCCCTTTGCAGAAAACATCCCCAAAGCATGATGTTTCCACTCCCATACTTCACAGTAGGTATGGTGTTCTTGGGATGCAACTCAGCATTCAAACACGATGAGTTGAGTTTTCACCAAAATTTTTATTTGGCACTGCAGGATCTGAGTCCCTCTCGGCATAGTGTATTACTGAAGGTAGCCTTTGTTACTTTGGGCTCTGCTCTCTGCAGCTCATTTATAAGGTCCCTCTGTGTAGTTCTGGGATTTTTGCTCACGGTTCTCATGATCATTTTGACCCCACAGGATGAGATTTTGCGTGGAACCCCAGATCGAGGGAGATTATCAATGGTCTTGTATGTCTTCCATTTTCTTACAATTGCTCCCACAGTTGATTTATTCACACCGACCTGCTTGTCTATTGTAAATTCCTTCTTCCCAGCCAGGTCCAGGTCTACAGTTTTTGTCCTGGTGTCCTTCGACAGCTCTACGGTCTTGAGTTTGGAGTCTGACTGTTTGAGGCTGTGGCCAGGTGTCTTTTTTACAGATAACGAGGTCAAACAGGTGCCATTAATACAGGAAACGAGTGGAGGACAGAAGAGCTTTTTGAGGAAGAAGTTACAGGTATGTGAGAGCCAGAAATCTTGCTTGTTTGTGGGTGACCAAATACTTATTTTCCACCATGATTTACAATGAAATTCTTTAAAAATCCTACAACGTGATTTCCTTGATTTTATTTTCTCATTTTGACTCTCATAGTAGAAGTGTACCTATGATGAAAATTACAGACCTCTCTCATCTTTATGAGTAGGATAACTTACGCAATCAGTGACTGACTAAATACTTTTTTTACCCCACTGTATATACATAATGTGCATGGATATTTTTGGAGATTTTTGTTATTTACAATAATGTGGACCAGTGTGATGAAGAGTATGAATAGTGTTAGGATAATAAGTCCAGTGTGTGTATTACTGTCAATGTTTCATGGAGTTCAGCAGAGTAACACATGAGGGAAAGAAGCTGTTCCTGAGCTGACTGATTTTGGTCATCCCTGATGGCATGAGGTTATACAGTGAGTGACTGGGGTGAAAGAAGTCCTTGATGAAGCTGTGTTCTTTACATACACAACGTTGGTGGTGAATGTCTCCGAACTTAGGGAGCTTTGCGCCAATGATGCGCTAAGCTGTCTTCACTACCCTCTGTAAGCCTTTCTGTCAGCCACAGTGGAGCTGCCGTTCCAAACTGTCACACAGTTGGTCAGAATGCTCTCTATGATGCAGCAGTAAAAGTTTGTGAGAACCTGAGGAGCTAGGTGGCCTTTCTTAAGTCTCCTTAGGAATGGATCAACCATCCATTCAAACAGAATAAATCATCCTTCCTCAAACTCATTTACACGACCAAATCCATGTATCAATGTATGTATGTGTTACAACCAGTGATCAGGTAATGCCCAAATAGCACGTGCTTTTATTTTGAAGCACCATCTGCTTGTCTTGTTGGTATTATGAACTGCTGCTTCACACATGTTCAACACAGCACTGACCTCGTTTGGTTGTTGTTGTTTTGGTGGTGACGCGGCGGAGCAGCCAGCCGAGCAGCAAATGATTTAGCAGCGCTTCAAGCGTGAATTTCTTCTGATGTGGCAATAAAAGCAGCGGTCGGGTTTAGAGGCGGTAATCATATTTTCAATAAAATGGCGATACCTGCAGCTTCAAATCTGCAGCTGAATGCGGAAAGACGAAGCAGTCCTTCTCCGGAAAATAACATAGACATCGACGAGAAAGAATTGGAAACCATCACGAAAACCGTCGATGACGGAACATCTCTCCCTCTACATTCTCCATGGACATTCTGGTTGGACAGGTGGGTTCTTGCCTTACTGACATCATATTCTTTTAACTATTATTTGGTTTCCAACGTTATTTGATACGGTTTCTAACAAAGGGTAGAAGTTCAGGCCCAACTCTTCCCCACTATCTATATATGTCAGCTAGCTTGGACTTTGATTTAGGTTTTTATTTTTAATGTAAATTAGTTATTCTGCCAGGTGGTAAGTAATTGTTTAACTCGTATAACTTCCAAATGTCCGCTTTGATAGTAATATTTACCTCTTACGTAGCGTTAGCGTAGCTTTGCGCTTGGGTGAAGTAAGTTAGCTAGGTAGCTAGCGGTACTAGATGCGTTGTCACCCAGGTTGACATTGCTAGCTTAGTTAGATAGTGTAAAAACATCCAGAGCAGCCTATTTCACCAACTGTAGGTGCATTTGTTTTGAACCAGGTAATTTCTTTAATATCTCCTCTGATGCTTTAATGGTTTCGAACACACGATCTTCCTCTGAACAAAAGGTCAATTACAATCCAACAGTTTTCTTTACTTAGTTCACGATCACTGTAGGTCTGCTCACAGGTCTCCTTGAATAAACATACAATGTGTGCTTGTGAATTTGATAATTTATGAGATGAGTGAAAACGATAAAAAAGGTACATGAACCTAAGTGGATTTTTATTGTATATAGTCTGCTGTAATGTATGTGCTGGTACACTGCCTGCCTAAAAAAAGGTCACCACCTGAATTTAATTAAACAAAGAGCCTTCCATGGATAATTTCTGAATTGGTATTTAACCCTAACTGAGGCAGTGAGTAGCTTCTCATTTGTTAAACAACCATGTCGAAAAAACATCCTGTGGTCGTGGAAAAGCTGTTAATCTGTTTCAGAAGGTTCAAATTATTGGCATGCATCAAGCAGAGAAAACATCTAAGGAGATTGCTGAAACTACAAAAACCAGGTTAGGAACTGTCCAACGTATTATTTAAAAAGTGGAAGGACAGTGAGGAAACATCATCTTCAAGGAAGGAATGTGGTCGGAAAAAAATCTTGAATGATCGTGATGAGCGATCACTTAAACCTTTGGTGAAATCAAATCACCACAATAGTAGAACTCAGGGATATGTTTAACAGTGAAAGCAAGAGCATTTTCACATGCATACTGTGAACGGAACTCAAGGAATTAGGACTTAACTTCTGTGTAGTCTTAAGAAAACCACTTGTCAGTGAGGCTAACTGGCAAAAACTGCTAGGGAGCATAAAGGTTGGACTCTGGAGCAGTGGAAGGAGGTCATGTGGTCGATGAGTCAAAATTTACCCTGTTTCAGAGTGATGGGCACATCAGGGTAAGGAAGAGAGGTGGCTGAAGTGATTCACCCTTCATGCCTAGTGCCTGTGGGGGCAGTGGGGGCAGTGCTATGACCTGTGGTTGCTGCAGTTGGTCAGGTCTAGGTTCAGCAACGTTATGTGCCCAAAAAATGAGGTCAGCTCATATATATGAGCTCATCTGAATATATTGAACGACCATCAATGGATTTTTCTTCCCTGATGGCACGGACATATTCCAAGATGACATTGCCAGGATCCAATTTTCAAACTTGTGAAAGAGTGGTTCAGGGAGAATGAGACATAATTTTCACACATGGATTGGCCACCACAGAGTCCAGACCTGAACTCCATTGAGAATCTTTGGGATGCGCTGGAGAAGACTGTATGCAGTGGTCAAAATCTCCCATCATCTATACAAGATCTTGGGGGAAAAATTAATGCATCTCTGGACAGAAATAAATGTTGGAAACTATGCCACAGCGAATGCATGCCGTAATCAAAGCTACAGGTGATCTAATGAAATATTAGTGTGTGTGTGACTTTTTTTTTGGCCAGGCAGTGTATTTAGTTGTGATTACAAGTAGGGTGTACTCACACTGAGCCCGATTGCCTTTAACCAAGCTGGAGCCCCCCAGCACAGTGGACTTAATGCTTGTACTTACTATGTGGCTTTTAATTCACTTTGTGCACGCTGACACACAGGCCTAACACGCCTTACTCAATCAATAAGTTGTATTGATTATGCAGCACACTGTGTTTCGGCTTCTCGTGCTGCACAGCGGACTTTATGCTTGTACTTACTATGTGACTTTTTTTGTTTCACTTTGTTCACGCTGAAACACAGCCCTAATATGCCTTATAATAAGTGTAATGATGTGACGCAATGATTTTCGGCTTCTAATGCTGCACGTAAGAAGTTTTTACAGAAGCAGCTGATACTGTTTTCTGTGCTGGAGTGTCCTGATATTGTTTTCCGTGTTTTGCGATCACAGTATATGCAAGCCGTGCCCTAGTCCAGTGAGTCACGCTCGAGCCCGCCTCTTCATGCTTGCCAGAGCGCGGTTCAGTGTACTGTGCCCCGGCAGGATTTGGAGCACTCACACTAATCAATCGAACCATGCTTTGGCGGTAAATTGTGCCAGAGCACGGTACAGATTGCCTAGTGTGAGTACGGCCCTAGTCTGTTTTTTTGACACCATATCGTTCATGGTGGTGATTTTCAGAAACACGTACATAAAGCTTAACAGGCGATGGTGACTAAGTATTTTTGTGAGTACTTGATGTTAAACATACATTTAAACAAGCTCAAAGGTTTCAAGGGTTGAAGTCATGTTTACTTTTTGGTTGGACCATTAAGAGTTGTAAACAAAATATTGCACAAAAAGTACGTCTCAGCAGCTGGTGCAGCTTAAATTATTGAATTTTGATGCATTACTTCTAATTGAAACCTGTAGTGAATGTCTTCAGATTAATTAAGAAAATAAATATGTTTGAAAAATGTATTGCATTTTATTCCATCTGAGTTAAAGTTATTGTCAAAGTCAGTATTAAGTCAAGTTAAATGTATTTATATAGTGCTTTTTACAATGGAGCATTGTCTCAGCAGTTTTACAACTATCTAGGCCCCCAACCCTATTTGAGTAAGCCTAGAGCGACAGTTGTGACACAAACAGAGCCGTGTCTTTGTACTCAATGTAATGAGAATAAGCACATGTGGAGGATAGGCATATAAGCAGTAACCTACACATGAAAGCGTGCCTGGAGTTTGCAAAAGAATCACATAACTCCAGGTGGACATTTGCGTCTTTCACTGCTTATGTGTATCCTCCACATGTACTTGTTCTCATTACAGGCTTCTGTCTAGCTACTCAATCTGACATAAAGTCCAGATTGGTGAAGTGCTGCAGTGATTGACCTTTTAGAAGTTTCTCCCATCTGAACACAGGATCTTTGGAGCTCAGCCAGAGTGACCATTGGGTTCTTGATCACCTCTCTTAGCAAGGCCCTTCTCCCCCAATTACTTAGTTTGATGAGGTGACCTGCTCTGGGAAGAGTCCTGTTTGTTCCAAACTTGGAGGTTTGTGCTCTTGGGAATATTCAGTGCAGCATAATTTTTGTAGCCGTTTCCAGATCTGTGTCTCTACAAAATTCTGTCTCTGAGCTCTACGGGTAGTTATTTTATCCCCATAGCTTGGTTTTTGCTCCAATATGCATTGTTTGCTGTGAGCTCTATATAGACAGGTACATGTCTTTCCGAGTCATGTTCAATCAACTGAATTGACCACAGGAGGTCTCCTGTTAAGGTGTAGAAACATCTCAAAGATGATCAAGGGAAATATGAGGGCACAAGAGCTAAATTTCCAGTGTCATAGCAAAGGGTCTGAATACTTGGGTCCATGTGAAATTTCCCACCAAAGAAACTGTGAAGGCTTGTGAGGAAACAAGACATTTACAGCGTTTAGCAGATGCTATAAGACCTATGTCTTTGCAATGCAGTGTACCAGAGATTGTTTCTCACAGCCTCTCAGTTCCCTGATCACTTCTGAAATACCTCCTGTCACAAGAGAGAGAGAGAAAGAGAGATGAGGTGGATGAGGCTGAGTGAAGCAATGTACTGCATTGCTAGTAATCTTTGGTAAAAAAAAGAAAATCAACATGTGATAGTCAACTTTGGTATTAAATCAGTATATGGGAAACAGTATGGTATCTTGGCTGTTTAGTCAGTACCTATTTACACTATGTTGTCTCTCATAGCATTGCTAAATACGGTATATAATATGGTGTTTGGACAATGTGCAGATCTTGTAACGTAGAATTTCAGTGAACTTAGTGTGGACATTAAGTCTTCCTTACCTATACATGCAAACCAAGCATTAAAAACTGTACAAAATATTGTCACCTTAATCTAATTATGTTTGTGTTAGTATTACACAATGCTCATATAAATGCATTGCAGACAATAATTATTCTGATTTAATGGTTGCACTTGATCAAATTAATGTGATGATGACACCATGAAAGGTGTTTGTTGGATCACATCACATAAGACTGAACATGAATTTTATTAAGACTGTTCAGAGTGGCATATTGTTTTCTCCACCAATAATAGGTTCCTGTTTCTTAATAGGTTCATGTTTGTTTGTTTACTTTCTGACTTTTCGTGATTTTACAGATCTTTACCAGGAACAACAGCAGCAGAGTGTGAATCAAATCTAAAAAAAATCTACACAGTACACACAGTTCAGGTGAGTATTTTAAATGCTTATAAACTTCTACAATTTTGTATGCGTCTGAATTATCGTACAATCTGAATACAAAACAGTTGAAGCAGTTAGTTATTACAAGTAAAAGCCAGATTTATTCTTCCCCTGAAGTGCCTTGGGGAGCCACTTGATTTGAACCTTCATTAATATTTTATCAAAGCAGATTTTAGCTGTCCAGCAAACAAAAGGGCTAGCTGTAATCAGGCAGTAGTAAAACCATGAAAGCATGTTTTGTGGGATGTCTTAAATTGCTATCATCATATTTGTTGTTATTAATGGCACAAGATAGGCACTTAGTTTGGGTATCGTTTGCATTTTATCGATTCCGATTCTTCTTATTGATTCTGATTCTTCTCATTGATTGATGAATTTTCAATTGCAAAAGGGTGAAAAAAATGTAAAGAAGGTATTTATTTTTTATATTTCAACTTCAAAAATAATCACTTTACATTAAGCTTTTTTTCTTCCAAATAAAATATGTTATAAGTAAAAAGCTTAAAGTGGCTTAATGTTCTAAAGTAGTGATCTAGGAACACCAGACTTCTCTCAGTTACTACTGGTGATAGTCATTTCGGCAGTAGAAAGTACCTAACATGAGTGAAATCGGTTTAAATGGGAAGAAAAGCTTACTGTAAAAATGATTACTTTCCATTTGGATCACAGGTTCATCATTTCAGCCGTAGAGGTTACTTATCAATAGTAGAGAAAAGTTGTTTTCCTAGGTCATTGTTTGAGTTTAAGCCACATGAAGCTTTGTTCACATTAGGTGTTTTAGATTGTCCCGGCTAACACAGCACTTGTGCTAGGAGACTGCAGTAAGTCAAACACAAAGCTGAAGCATTTAATGCTGGTGCTTCAGTTGCTTTGCCTTTTTTGAGGTGAAACGTCCTTTACAATGGATCAGCTTTCCACAGATACTGCAGTTAGCATGTTCTCTGAAACTAACAATATTCTGCTTGGAGGAGGTTTGGGGTGTGCATTATTGGAACGATATTCAATAAAACAATATCCTTTTAGGGCAGTTCGCAGGCTTTTGTAGGAGATGGGGCTGTTGTAATCATTGTATTCACAATAGCATTTCTGAGACTTTGAGAGCTATACATTATATATTATTTATCAATATTACATGAAAATATGACAGTTAGGAGAGGAAACAAGTCATGGAATAGCGTATTTATAACGTTTAAAAAGGTCTGATTTTAGTCACTTTGTGAAATAAAATGTCCTCATTTAAAAAATGTCATGAAATAATTTTACAGTGATGGACGAATTTGGAACTAAAACAGTCTATATCTCTAGCACCAAGCACCCCGGTTTATAGTGTATTTGTAATGTATGCCTTTGAAGCATAGTTTCCACAAAAACAGTGGTGCTTGAAGTTTGTGAACCTTTTAGAACCCTTTATTTTCTATATAAATATGACCTAAAACCATCAGATTTTCACACAAGTCCTAAAAGTAAATAAAGAGAACCCAGTTGAACAAATGGCGCAAAAATATTATACTTGGTCATTTATTTATTGAGGAAAATGATCCAATATTACGTATTAATGAGTGGCAAAAGTATGTGAACCTCTAGGATTAACAGTTAATTTGAAGGTGAAATTAGAGTCAGGTGTTTTCAATCAGTGGGATGACAATCAGGTGTAAGTGGGCACCCTGTTTTATTTAAAGAACAGGGATCTATCAAAGTCTGCTCCTTCACAACATGTTTGTGGAAGTGTATCATGGCACGAGCAAAGGAGACCTCAGAAAAACAGTTGTTGATGCTCATCAGGCTAGAAAATGTAACAAAACCATCTCTAAAGAGATTGTACTTCAACAATCTGCAGTCAGACAGATTGTGTACAAATGGAGGAAATTCAAGACCATTGTTACCCTCCCCAGGAGTGGTTGACCAACAAAGATCACTCCACAAGCAAGGCGTGTAGTTGTTGGCGAAATCAGAAAGGACTCCAGGGTAAAGTCTCAGCAACTGAAGGGCTCTCTCACATTGGCTAATGTTAATGTTCATGAGTCCACCATCAAAAGAACACTGAACAACAATGGTGTGCATGGCAGGGTTGCAAGGTGAAAGCCACTGCTTTCCGAAAAGAACATTGCTGCTCGTCTGCAGTTTGCTAAAGATCACGTAGACAAGCTAGAAGGCTATTGGTAGAATGTTTTGAGGATGGATGAGACCAAAATAGAACTTATTGGTATAAAAGGAAAGCATTGTTTGGAGAAAGAAAACACTACATTCCATCATAAGAACCTTATCCCATCTGTGAAACATGGTGGTGGTAGTTCCATGGTTTGGGCCTGTTTAGCTGCAAGTCAAGTCAGATTTATTTATATAGCGCTTTTTGCAATGGAGCATTGTCTAAAAGCAACTTTACAAGTTTAGATTATCTCCTAATAACTACGTCCAATCCCAAATTGAGCCAGCCTAGGGCGACAGTGGCAAGGAAAAACTCCCTAGTTCTAGGAAGAAACCTTGGGAGGACCAAGACTCAAAGGGACCCAACCTCCTTGGGCGGCGTAGATGATAAATCTAAGAGCGAAACTAAAGTCATGGAGTCAAAGTTCGAATAAAATGTGAAGTATGCACATCGACATTAAGTGGCCCGGGTATGATGGGGCTGGAGCTGATGACGGAAGCAGCTTGAGTGGAGCTCCAGCAGATGAACATCATGTGTGGGGCTGGAACTGCC
>JAJAGP010005318.1:0-35115 GCA_025084515.1 Ancistrus triradiatus
TGGGCTGTCCATGCTCGGAAACCATCAAACCTGACTGAACTGGAGATGTTTCTAAAGAAGAATGGTCCAAAGCACCTTCAACCAGAATCCAGACTGAAAGCTGTAGGAAGCGTTTAGCGGCTGTTATTTCTACAAAAGGAGGATCTACTAAATATTGATGTAATTTTTCTGTTGGGGTGCCCAAATTTATGCACCTGCCTAATTTTGTTTGAATAATTACTGCACACTTTCTGTAAATCCTATAAACTTCATTTCACTTCTCAAATATCACTGTGTTCATCTGTTATATTATATATTTAACTCAAGTTGCTGATCTGAACAACCAATGATTTATAAACTAAAATCATGAAAATTATCAGGGGTGCCCAAACTTTTTCATACGACTGTATATGAAGAGTTGACAGTTTGTACACCTACATAAAAACTTAACACAACGTCTATCAATGGTGAATCAGATCTTCTACTTCAAATTGAATAGATTAATCTACATGCATATATCAAACTGTTCGCATTTAAGTATAAATTAGAAACCTTCCTAAACATAAGCAAGCACCAAACATGTCATATTTTAGAAGGTAATTTAATTCTGGACTTCAACAATTCATATCAGACAATTCATATTTAGAATACAGGTTGAATAAATAAAAATATGATGATTAAAAAAACAAAAACAATAAAAATAGCCTATAATGGAAAATAAATGCAATAATAATGTTCTGTCACAACTCCTAAAACATCTGAGCAAATTTTTATGTAGGCTCTATCTTGATAAACTGACTACATAGTTGAATTTTAAACAACTACATTATCACATAAAAGTATTATAACTTTATTCCGTAACACAACAACAGTAGTACTTTGAGAATTATACACCCAGAGCTGTTGTGGGGGCCAGAGATGTCGGGGTCTTACTTGTCCTGCTCCCACTGTGACCCTGAAATCGATAAGTTGTAAAGATGAGATGAGATGGCATCCAGATATGTAAGTACAGACAAGAACAGGAAAAGGAAAAAAAAAACATTAATGTCAAGTAAGTAATTGAGAGTGAACAGATTAACTAATCTTGGTAGCGATTCTGTAAGAAATCATTCACTCGTTGCATATCTTTTAGATTTAAAATGGCGCCTCTAGTGGCCAGGAGCACCTTTGGTGTGATAAGTAAATGCTTCATTTTTGTAAATGTTTTTCGTTATGGTTAATGCTGCTGTGTTCCGCTTAAATGTATTTATGTTCTCGACTTTTGTTGTGTTTTCACCAAATTGAGCATTTTTGGAAATGTTGTTGAGGTCTGTTTATGTTGTGTGTGTTTCCTTAATGTATTTGTGTTCTGACTTAATGCTGTTGCGTTCTCGACTTTTGTTGCTTTGTAAATGCGGCTGTGATGTGACTCTACAAGCCACCGTACTTATGCATGTTCCTTGAGCTTGTAGTGGTGTTGTGTGTTTTTAAGAGTTTCAATATTTAAACCCTGATTTACTATGAGACACATACAAACAGCCTTTAAATGAAGTTTTGTGTGTACTATTTGCCATGCTGGGACTTCGAACAGAGTCAAGTCCCACAAAAATATGAAGACTGAAAATATTTGTAAATCAGTATTTCTCTCCTAAATGTTAAACATCTTTATAGATTATTGATTAAATCTGTATCATTTATTGTTACAAATAGCATTTGATACTGTATACAAGTATGGTGATTATTATTTCATATTTAAAATAATATTTAATGTGTTTTAATAAATAATATAGCTTAAATAAATTAAATAAAATGAATTTATCCATGAATAAATCCAATGTGCACAAGAGGAGAATTGTTAAATAATTTGTGTATTTTTTTGTGTTTGTATTGAGTTAGACATCCACATTTATATAATGAAAAATTACAGTGTAAATGCCTAACATTAAAACAAGCTAAATGCATAGCAGCCGTTAGTATGAAATGCTGGTCTTTGAGGCTTTGCAGACCGAAGCCAAATACCATTTAGAAAATGTTGCCAGTTTAGAAAAATGTGTTTTAAATGGCTGCTTTTCTCATATTGTCTTTCTCACCACAACGACTCAGTTGTGCAAAATGTGAACTCAATTTGTACCTTCCTCTCATTTATAATAATTTACACAGAAAATCAGCACTCTTGAATCACTTTGCATTTGCAAAACCCTGTATTTTGCACAATTTTGGAGAAGTGGCACAAACTACAAATTCAGCAGTCATACTAAAATGCAATTCTCTGTGATGCATGCAAGTCAGAGACTGAACATCCGCCAAGTATTTTTTTCCTCTCTTTTTTCCTAAAGACCAAAGACCCACAGGTGAAGATGACACTGAGCAACTACAACACCATATTTTCCATCACTCCATCTGGAATCACACGTTACCTCACGCTGCTCAGACCTGTGGACAGAGAGATGCAGATGAACTACACATTCACGGTACAAATCCATTCCCATATTCACATGTGATAAGTAGCATTCTGAAGCTGTGAGGCAGTTCTGTGAGCATTATGTGATGATAGCAATGACTGTTTTTCATCATCTGTGAGCATTCTTATTTTGTTGCTTTGACAAAATCAGTGTTTTAGTCTAACAGCAAATCAGCATGGGATAAATTGCTCAAAAGAGCAAGACAAGCAATTTAACAAGGACTGAAAGGTGTTTGGGCAATTTAAGGAAGAATACTGGTTTTTCGAATGGTGCTGACTTCTGAAGATTCATCCCTGCTGACCTTAATGGCATGAGCAGGGCTTTCAAGCCTCTGTTTTCTCCATCTGCTACCCAAAAACAATTAACTGGCCAGTTCAGATCTGAGGAGAAAAACAGTGCTTGGATGTTTCTGTCAGAAACACTAAGGGTAGTTAGTCATGGTCCACATAATTATAAACCGATATGAATGCAGGTCTGCCACAGGCAATTTAATGCTTAATGGTGGTATTTTGGATCCCAATCAGGTGAATTAATGTCTTTAAAAGACTTAACAGGGTGCTTATCAACATGGAACAGAGACAGCTACCGATTTGAGGCAATTCAATTTAAAGAAGAATGATCCGTATTGAAAACACTGAAACAGCATGAAATTTGCCAGTTGTGTTTCTAGTGAGAGGGACAGGTATGGCTAATTATGGTGGCTAGAGATGGTACACTCATAGTCATCTCCTTTTCCGTGTTATGCCTGGGTTAAATCCATTCTGGTAAGATTTTTCTGTTTGCTATTTATGGTATATTATGCCTCTCTGTTTATTTGCCCTATTTTTATATTCGCTCTTTTTCAGCCTTTCTAAGGTGATTGAAAATAAAGCATCTTCTTTGTAAACACCAATTGTATTTTCTTAAAAAGATTCCTATAAACGTATACTAGAATATGATTTATACTTCTTGTTAATTTCAAAATGGCATTTCTTCAAGGCAACAACTGATGTACACTCCAGATTTCACATTCACAGTATTTATTGCAGCATTTTTGGTGAAGATACTGGCGAAGATCAATGACCAACCATTTACCTATTAACAATATTAATATGTGCTAACTGTAACTTTATATCCTGAACCAGTTATAGTCATGTATAGCCAACTTAGCCAGTTATCAATAGTTAAACAGAATATGAATGATTATGCACGCTATGTTTGCTACTTTGTAATTAATTAATTACATCATTTTGCATTTACTTTTGTAAAGAATCAGTCGATTTTCAGTGTGATCGCCCAAGCAGTCTCATATAACTGATTCAGTGCTGGTTACATTTAGCCTACACTTGTGCACTTGTGATGCCGACAGCAGTAGAAACACAGCCACACACACGAACAGCACGGTGATTTGTCTAACTCACATATGCGCTCACAGACACTTTGGCAAGACACATACATTGTGTACTTTATGTGTGGTATGTGTAGCAGCATTAATGACAGTAATTGAAATGATTAACGACAGTAATTGTGTACTTTTCTCTCTGATAAAGCTATTTTCTGTCTCTAACTCTGTTTTACAAATACATGTATTTCTTTCTTTATATACATGCAATCTATTTATGTCTATTCAAACGATATACACACACCTGCATATTTATAAAGACTCCCTGATAGTTATTTTCTACCTCTATCTCGGTTTTCGTTATTGACAAAAATATGGAAAACAACAAACAACAAACTACTACTGTTGTGTTAGGTCTTTTTTTATCAACTTTATCTCTTGTGCAAAAATAAGATACAGTTTTTTCTTACATAATACTTTAGTGACATGATTACCAAAACCTCTTCTTAAAAACCACAAATAAAAAATGTTTTATTTATTGACAACAAAAGCCCATATGTACACAGAGAAAATTTAATTGTACTAGTGCTTGAATCAGAGTCGAGAGTGTAGTTGGGGGTGGGTGGTGTCTGGGTTAGCTACAGGCTGAAATCATATGCATCACAAAAGTGGACTAATGCCCCTCTAATGGTTTGGCAGAAGGAGGGGGTATGTCCTCAGAATCTAAAAAAGTCAGCCAAGCTAGTGTTAATTCAGAATTCAGTTCATGTGTGTACGGAGCACGTGTTTGTTTCCCCCAACGATGGTCTGTCTATCTTCTGGTTCTTGTGTGTCTGTGTGATCTGTTTTATGTGTATATGTCTTTTTATTAGTTAATAAAAGCTCATAGTGCATGTTTTTAATTGTGTTGTACCATTTATGCCTGGGATTTAGCATGAAAGTGTGTTTTTACTGCATTCAGTGGCAGCAGTAATGCATGACTTACTGTCTGTGTAAAAGTGTGACCTGAGAGGTGTGAGTTCACCCCAATTCAGCATATTTGCTTGTACCTTGTACCCTTGTACTAACTGGTAAAAGGCTCTTGTCAAGGCTGTAATAAAGTACAATTTGAGCAAGTTTGCAGTCATTGATACTTTGTGGCTGATGCTAGTGAGAGAATAGTTGCCAGGTACAAGCCAATGGCTCCTGCTGTCTTTATTTGTCAATTGTTTTTGTATGCTGTCATTTATAATTCTTAGACAAAAAATCAGAATTGTCCCAGATCGGAATCAGACAGCCAAATATTTAAAAACACAGAACTGGCTAAAGAAAATTGCAATCGATGCATCTCTAAACTTGTAAACTAAACCTGTAACGGTAAGGGATTGTGTTTCAGTACAAACTTTCAGCTTTGAATAATGCCTTTGAATTAGCTTTCAAATTACTGTTGCTTTAGACTGCTATAGAGTGGGAACTTTGAGTTTCCTGTTAGATTAAGCAGTGTATATCTACATTTTTAACTGTGAAAAACAGAATTTTATTGATTTCCGATGGTGGTAATACTATTTTGACAGTTTAAGTAATACAGTATACCATAATGAGTAGTATTGTGGCTACATGTTGTGAAGGTGTTGTTTACATTTACTGGGAGAAAAATGTGACAATTGTAATTTATTTTTAAATTAGGAGATTATCTGTTTTATTGTAAAAGAACAGTGCTGACAAATGCTACGTTGTTGTGTTTTCTTAATTTGAATCCATCTAGCTATGTATTTGTTGTTGTTTGGTTTTATGCCCCTTTTAGCCATGGATATAGGTGAAATGGTCAACCCCACTATATCTTTAGGTTTGGGGGGCGTTGCGACATACTTTTGACACTGCGCTGTATCTGGTTGAATGATACCAGGATGGAGCGATTCTTACTCAGAACTGAAAATTTCTTATCACTGTCAAAACATGTCTGCATTTTTTAAACAGACATTACATGAACATAAATTTGTTGCCAGATAAAAAAAATCTCCTGCTGTTCTGATAAACTGTAGCTTTCAGAAGTTTGGTTCAGGCAGTTCTCAGAGGAACTTTTGCTTAAATATGAACCTGGCTTTAAAGTTGGACCACCCGCAGCTCGAAGAGCAGTCATTTCCTCAATCTTTCATTGGCTTGCACTTGTACAGTAGTTCTCTTTCACACCTGATAATGTCCCTGGCAGGCACTCTGAAATGATGACTGCAGCTATGAATCTCTAGAGGTGGGGAATAATGTCTTATGCAGCTTTGAATCAGTAAGCTCAAAGCAGAATCTAACCTTCAAAGACTGAGAGCAGACATGATTCTAGCACGCAGTGTTAGCCCAACACTGCTCCATTCCAGTTGGCTCTCGAGCTCTGAAACCTCCTTATGGATAGAAGAAGTGTGCACCTATAATAAAAGCATAGTCTATTGCACTAACAAACATGATTTGTAAAATTATTAACTTAATGAATGAGAAGTAAACATACGGAATCGATGTCTAATCAATGTCTAATTCTATTGAACATCTAATGAGAAAATAATTTTTTTTACACACACTGGCCTGAGCCCAGCTAGCCTGAACTGCAACGAAAGTCAGATGTCTGAAGGCATACTAAACTACTACAGGCTGCCTCCTAGCACAGAACTCTCTCCAGTGCATATCTGAATATAGAATGCAATATCTCGTCGTGGTCTATTGATTCTATTGTGAGATAAATGGGCTTTGCATTTTTCTGCATTTTTTGATTAAATGGAAAAAAAAATTGTGTTTGACTTTAACAATTGTAGCAACATGTTCAGTGTACCACTGTTCTATCTAATGTTCAGTATGTACTATTATTCTACATGTTCAAGGCGACATGCAATTAGCAACTTAAGTTGAAATTATATGTCAACAAACAGACTTACTGTAGTCAAAAGTCAGATATAGCGCATTTTACAATGTAGCATTGTAAAATGTAAAGTATTTAGTCAGTCATATTTAGTCAATCATATGTACACAGAGACAAAATGAGAAAAAAATCAGGAAATCACATTGTAGGATTTTTAAAGAATTTAATTTTAAATCATGGTGGAAAATAAGTACTGTATTTGGTCACCCACAAACAAGCAAGATTTCTGGCTCTCACAGACCTGTAACTTCTTCTTTGAGAAGCTCTTCTGTCCTCCACTCGTTACCTGTATTAATGGCACCTGTTTGACCTCGTTATCTGTATAAAAAAAATACCTGTCCACAGCCTCAAACAGCCAGACTCCAAACTCAACCATGGAAAAGACCAAAGAGCTGTCGAAGGACACCAGGAAGAAAACTGTAGACCTGCACCAGGCTGGGAAGAGTGAATCTACAATATGCAAGCAGGTTGGTGTGAATAAATCAACTGTGGGAGCAATTGTAAGACAAACAAGACCATTGATAATCTCCCTCGATCTGGGGCTCCACGCAAGATCTCATCCCGTGGGGTCAAAATGATCATGAGAACGGCGAGCCAAAATCCCAGAACTACATGGAGGGACCTGATGAATGACCTGCAGAGAGCTGGGATCAAAGTAACAAAGGCTACCATCAGTAACACACTACGCCGAGAGGGACTCAGATCCTGCAGTGTCAGGCGTGTCCCCCTGCTTAAGCCAGTACATGTCCAGGCCTGTCTGAAGTTTGTCAGAGAGCATATGTATGATCCAGAAAAGGACTGGGAGAATATCATGTATATCGCCCAAAATATCACCCAAGAACACCATACCTATTGTGGAGGATGGGGGTGGAAACATCATGCTTTGGGGCTGTTTTTCTGCAAAGGGGACAGGACGACTGATCTGTGTTGAGGGAAGAATGAATGAGGCCATGTATTGTGAGACTTAAGCCAAAATCTCCTTCCATCAGTGAGAGAATTGAAGATGGAACTGGATTTTTTTTTCTCTTTTTGTCTCTCATAGTTGAAGTGTACCTATGATGAAAATTACAGATCTCTCTCATCTTTCTAAGTAGGAGAACTTGCACAATCAGTGGCTGACTAAATATTTTTTTGCCCTACTGTAGCAGGTTCACAATTTTATATTGTCTTCTAATGTCTAAGGCCACAGCAAGCCTGGGGTGACAGTGGCAAGGAAAAACTCCCTAAACGTTATAAGGAAGAAACCTTGGCAGAACCAAGAATCAAAAACAGACCCATCCTCCTTTGGTGGCTTAGATTTTATATGTAAGAATTAAACATTACTAATTAATAAGTTTATAGTAATAGTTTCAATAAACACAAACTACATAAATATTAGAGAGAACATACCTAAAATATAATTAATAATATCAATAGTGAACACAGATTTAAAAAATATTGAATAGTATAATGTAAAAATGTGCATATAGGCTTTGTTAAAACCAGTACACAGAGTTACTCTAGGATCTTGTGTCCCTGGCGGGAAAGTAGTATAATTACGTAAGTATATTTTCTTGGCAGGCTGGGCAACACAGCGGATCAGTGGGTAGCACCATCGCCTCACAAGAAAAAAGGTCCTGTATTTGATCCCAGATTGGAGCGGCCTGGTTCCTTTCTGTGTGGAGTCTGAAATGTCTTCACTGTGTCTGCATGGGTTTACTCCGGGTACTCCCGTTTCCTCCCACAGTCCAAAGACAAGCACTAGGTTAATTGTTTACACTAAATTGGCCCTATCCGACTATATATGTACACAACTATTCTTGAGGTAACCTTGTGTATAGATGTACCCTTGTGTGTGTTGCTGAAATGGTCACTGATGCTGATAGCGACGTTAAATAAATCACAACAAAAAAAAAAATCTTGGCAGGCCATTCAGATTATGTAGATCTCTTCTCTGAGGATTAAATGACTTTTGTACTGAAAACTTTACATTCTAAAAACATCTTGGGCATTCATGTAACATTCAAATTATCTTTTGAAAGTGACACATAAAACATTAACAGAAGTTTACTTAATGATAGAGAAACCAAAAGGACAGTGTGGCATGGGAGTGTAAATTGTTTAAATAAATAGTATATAAAATGCTTTTCTTGAGTGTAGATCCATAGAATTTGGATTTTTTTAAATTATTTAAACTAAGGATGTCAAAATTAACAGGTTATTAACCTTATTTATTTTAAATACTTATATATATTGTCAAATAGGAGGAGACAGAAATGTGATTAATTATGATTCAAGGGAAAAAATTGTGTGACTAATGCAAATAAATATTTTTAGCATTTGGTGGCACTACTTTAAACACTACTTTCATGGTGAAATTAGTATTAAGTCATCACTATAAGTCATTCATTAATACTGCTGTTGGTTAGTAAATTTTAAATAGTGGAAAGTTTCGAAGAGTCGTGTGCACCTTTGTATGATATCTCCATTCCTCTATTCACAGGCAATGGCAAAGAAGATACTTAGTCGTCAATCATGTGAAAATATCAAGTACCTTCTAGGGAACATTCTTAGGAAGAAGTGGCTTTACCTGAACTTTTGAATTGCTACGGTCAGGTGTCTGCCTACTTTTAGGAAGAAGTGGCATTTCAGTAATGCTTCTGTATGTAAATCACAGTGAGAAATAGACGATTTCTCTGTTTCCTCCAGCTGTTGTTCAGCTTTAAAATTCATGTATGCAGTCATGATATTTCCTGCTAAAAATGTCTTCCTTGTAGTTCTCTGGGTTTTTTTGTTTGTTTGTTTATTTTACTCCACAAACTGTATATGGAGTATCAACTGAGAATATATATTATATATTAATTCAGCATTCACTTCACAAATTCCAGTACTGCAAATTAGTCTTTGTTTGTTTGTTTGTGTATTTTAAACTTGGACTTTTTTCTGCTGCTGATGCAGGTGGTGGCCTCTGATGGCGTACAGCAGAGCATGCCTGTGACAGTGAATATCTTTGTTATTGACGCCAATGACAACACGCCCACTTTCTCTCAGGTGTCCTACAACGTGGAAGTATTTACCAACATGCAGGCCGGGGAGACTGTAATACAGGTGAGAAGTACCCTCAAATTATGCATTCACTGAATTATTCAATTTTTCAGCCTATATGAGGTTGCAATGTCATATTAGTGCTGGGTGGTATGACCACAAATTTGTATCACGGTATTTTTAAGGCACTGGGTTATGGGCTTTTATATTGGTCTGTAGTTAGGGAGATTCACCGAAGGTGTAGTAAAAAAAGTTTGGGCTACTGGCTTGTGTCTGGCTCTCCCCTCTTAGCTTTAGCCTCATTGACTTTGTTTGCTTTCTCAAACTCTGCATGTTCAGCGGGGTTATGCTGTTTTATATGTCTTTACAGCTTATTTTTGCCATGCGGGTAATCCACGCTCTGAAAAGCTTCCATACTGAACACATGGTTGTGTTCAAAATGGATCACTGCCCCCTTCATTAGTGTCCCTACTGCCTCATCGGTAATGCGGTATTTAGGGAGACTACTTAGCTGACCAAGTACCACGCAAAACACAACCAAAATATATGCTTCCTTCTCATCAACATGTCACCAAATAAACCATTAAACGTGTCTCTTAAATAAACCCTCAAATGACAGAGTGCTGTTTGTGTGGTTGATCGGCACAGAATTGGTTATATGAGACTGAATGCCCATCATTGGGATAGTCATTACTCTGAACACGTCTCGAGAGTTACTGCATTCGTAATGTGGTTCTTCTTTTGCATTTCTGATCTCACTTTATAATCCATTTCTGTGTTCTTTTCTTTACTCTGACGGAGTCTTTACTAGCTGTTAACAGACTGGGCTGTGGTGTATGTTATGCTACCTGTCTAGCTAGCAAGCGTTACCCAGCATGCTGTTCGGTGATGTCGTTCTACTCAGCGCTCAGCAGTGCTTCTAGCGGCAAACAAAAATTTCTGTAATTTGCTGCCTATATGCAGCGGTAGAGCTGTGTTTCTGCTATGCAGCGGTATGGAGGTATATGAAAAATGCGTATGGGAAATTAACAGTGGTGTACCGCCCAGCACTATCTCATATTTACGTATGTAAGACAAACGATGGTATAAATGACTTGGTTATTCATTTATTTTGGAAACAGCATCCTTATAAAATCAGTAATTTTGGTTGGTTAATAGTACACTTACTAACTTTTGCTTAAATAAGTGTTTAATAAATTAACTTGAATTTAAATGAATGTGAATGAGAAATTGTGAAATATCAAGGTACATAATCTGGGAACTGTACAACTGAAATGTAATGACTCCCTGGGCAGATGAAGTGCTGTTAATAATGTGTAGCTCCTTTTCTGCCACTTCAGTCAAATTGAGGAGGTGGATGACTATACAGCATAAAAGAAATTTCATCATCAAAGACAAAGCTTGAGCTCGCTGATTCATCTTTAGAACTTCCTCAAGTTCTACACATACTGTCTCTAGACAACATACAGGCAGCTAGACAAAATTTGTAGCCACTTGTTTGTATACAGTGTGGCTTTAAAATGTTTGTGGACATCAATCAACTTACATCATAGCCATTTTTGCTTCTGTGGGAATTCACTTCCATTTATCCACAAGAGAATTAATGGAGGCCAGGCACTAATGTTGGACAAAGATGTCTGTCTCTCATTTGGGAGTGTAGTTAATTCCAAAGACTGGGTGGGGTTTAGATTCAGGCCAATGCTGACAATTTGTCTATTTATTATCCTACTCTGTGCACATTGCCATGCAGCATCAGAAACATGTCTTCCCTCAATGCTTGCTATGAAAAACACAATTCTGTAAAATGGCATTCTTTTCACTAGCATTATGATTTAACTTTCCTTCACTGGAACTAATGGATCCAGCCAAACCCATCAAAAACATCTTAGCTCTGTAAGGGGCAATATGCTGACACCATTTGGGAAGACTACAGGGTGTTGAGTACCTGTACTAAACACAAGCTCACCTTACGGTGGAAACTTGGATTCATGTGGTGCCATGGATTAATCAAAGATGAGTGTCATCAGCTGTGGTGCACCTTATTTAAACAGTGCCAACGACCTGCACAATCATGGTGTCTTTGCAGAGATGCTTCCAGCTTAAGAGTTTGTTTGAGTGTGTTTCTGAATGTTAAGTTAAATGAAATTTAAAAAAAGTTAAGAGAAGTGTGATCTGTAAAAGGCTAGAGAGTAGTGAAGATTAAAAGAGAACAAATAATGTGAAAAAATAAGCTAAATGTGTTCCTTTGAGTGTGTGTTTCTGAAAGTTAAGATAAATAAAATTAAAAGAAAGTTAAGAGAAGTGTGATCTGCAAGATGCTAGAAAGTAATGAAGATTAAAAGAGAGCAAGCAATGTGAAAAAATAAGCTAAATGTGTTTAAAAGGAGGGAATGGAGTTTAAAGCTGGGCCAAAGAAAATCAGAAGATTAAGTTGAATTGAAGAAAACAGTGTAAACATTGAAGTGGTGAGGAAGTTATTTTCATTGTTATCTGAAGAACGCAAAGAAGACATCCAAGTTATGAACTGAAGGAAATTTGAAAACAGATTTCAGTTCTGTTCGAAGTAAACCGATCATTGTTTGAGTTTGGGTGATGATAAACAATCCCAGCCTGAGTTCATTAGTGAGATGACATTTTGGGACACTAGCCACCATTTTGTTCCATGTTTTAGTTCTCACTTTTGCTGTCTGCCTCACAACAAAGGAGTGTTTGCTCTGCCTGTCCCTCAAGCTCCTGAGGGGTTCATTGGGTTTTGCTCATACACATTAAGACTGAGGTATCAGAGTAAAATTACAAACAACCACAAGTATCAACTTTCTCCCTGTTTTGGGCCACTGTATATTCATGACAAATACAGAAGGTCCACTTTCTCCAGTTTCTTCAAGGCTCTGCATCTGAGGTTCAGACCACACCATCCCTTTACATCCCTTTTACAGTTGCCACTATGGTAGCTCTTTGTTGTATTCTCTTGGAATATTCCAAAGCAGTATTTGTTTGTAAAACTATTAGGTGCTAAAGAAAGGTTTACTGAACATACTTCCATTGTTCCACAGTCTGGTCACTGTGTGCTTTCCACCACCTTAGTCATATCATAGTATTAAATATTTTGTCTAGCTAGCACCTGTATGTTTGGTCACCCCTCATTCATTTCATTTCACACCTTGCTAGAAAGAGGTAGGCTGCTTAGGTGCTTGCCTTGGCAAAATGGTTACCCTCGACATTTTGAAAGCTGCCTTGTTGAGAAGTCCCGTGATCCTTTGAAAGCCAGAAGCTCTTCAATATGACCAACTTTACTGTCAGTGTTTGTTAAATTGATTGCATCTCTGTATATTACATACTCTTTTGTGTAGCAATGAGATGGCGAAATACTTAATAAATCAATATGACAGCATGAGTTAGACATATAATGTTAGGGGAAACATCCTGACTGTAGTTGCTTCTTGTCAAATATTTAAACTGCTAGAAAAAAATCATGTCTATATTTTTTGGATGCACCAATCCCCCCAATCACCCAATTTTTATACAACACGCAGAAGTGCGCTCTGATTATTAGCACAAACCCAATAGAATACTGACTGTTTTATGTTGTTATTTTATAGGGTGACAGAGATTTATTTCCTTTTACCTATATTTCCTAAGTGCATCATAGGGCTGGAGGTTTGTGCAAATTTAGTATGGCATGGTAAAGTGAAATATGCCAATGAAAGCCTCACAGGAAACATGGGGTTACTTTATACTGACATTCAAACACACACACACACACACACACACACACACACACAAAACAGGTGTGATGACAAGCAAGGCCTGTGGTAAAGTCATATTATCAGACAATCAGAAAATGTATTAATGGTAGGAATATGTCAAATATGTCAAATTCCATGTGATATTGATCAGGCATTTCAATCCAGTCGATGCCTCCCCAATCGATGCCTCCCCACTATACCAAGCCACATGGTACCTCCAAGAATTAATTCAGAGACACATGTCAATCAACCTGTATGTACCTTGAGGAATAGAATTTGTGAAGAAGTAAAAATCTAAGTTTGTGAAAGTTTTTTGGTCTGTGGAAGCTGATTTTTCTATAGTGTTTAAAAGAAAAAAGCTTAAGGACAAGAATATTAATCAACAATAAGTGACGTATAGTTCTTGGCACAGGTGGCACAGTCAGTAAAACATCAATAAATAATCATCAATAAGGTATGAGTTAGATTCAGTTATATGGTAATGAGTTATTTAATTACAGATTTAGTGATGTAAGTAGAATAATTAAAATTCATAAAAAAATTATCTATTTTTATTTTTCTTTCAAATGAGTAATTGGCAATTTATGTTTACCAGCTGATCCTCCTCTCTCTTGACAGCTGACCGTGTGGGAATGCATTTTTTAATTTTTTTTCTGAAACTTGCCTGCACTACTGCTTATGAAGCCTGCAGTGTTTTAGCACTAGCAGCCCTATTCTATCTATGTGTTCTGACAAAGGCCTGTGATTGACTAGCATTGATCTTATTTACAGGGAAAATAAGAATAAAATAGTTTCTTCATAAAGACCAGGACCAGTAATGTGCTCTATAGCATAATTCATCTAAATCTTGCTTATTTGTGTAATCTATAGTTTAATAATGAGAGATTCTGAGCAAATATAGTTGTCTGTAATAATACCAAACTAGAGCATACTATTGTTATGACTAAAGGTGACTATGGACCTTGGCAAGTGAAAATATGTTCAGTATAATGAAAATAGAAGATTCATTTTCTTCTTAAATACAGTTCCAGCCACAATTATTGGAACCCCTGGTAAAGATGATTAAAAAGGTTAGAAGAAATTCACCTTGTGGTAAATGAGCTTAACGTCACAGTGAAAAAATTCAAAAATCAGAATGTCTGAATGTCAGATTGTCTTTGTTATTCTTCAGCATGGCAAAGATAAGAGAATATAATAGAAAATAATATTGAAATTAGCTAGCTGACTAAAAATGGCCATATCTTCATAATTTATATAATTTTATCTAACATAACGGCCACAGATGTTGGGCATATGGCACGTCTAGCAGGCAACAATCTCTCACCAAGAGGTACACTACCCAAAAGTAGCCTCTGGGAGACTTTTTATAGGGCAGCAGGGAAGCACTTTTATGCCCTCTGGTAGCAAGTCCCAGTGTCTATTTGGGATCGTTTTGCATTTTATCGATTTAGATTCTGATTTCGATTTTGCTTATCAATTCCAATTCTTATCAATTCCAAGATTCGATTCCAAAATGGTGAAAAAATGTGCCAGATGTTTAGGTATAAAGAATATCTTATTTTTTTAGATTTCAAATTAAAAAGCAATCATTTTATGTTATGCTTTTTTTCTTCCAATTTAAACCTGTTATAAGTAGAAAGCTTAACGTGGCTTAATGTATTAAAGCATTGAGTTAGGAACACCAAACTTCTCTTAGTTACTACTGCTCATAAGAACTCTCTACTGCTGAACTGATTAACATGTTGTCCAAATGGGAAAGCAATTATTATTTTCATTAAGCTTTTTTACTTATAGGTATGGCAAGAAAAAAGCTTAATGTAAAAATGATTGCTTTCCCTTTGGACCACACGTCCAGTAGAGGCTATTTAAGACCAGTAGTTACAGAAGTTTAATGTTCTTAGGTCATTGTTTTAGGGCATTAAACCATGTTAAGCTGTGTTCAAATTAAGCCCTAGACTCTCCCAGCTAACTAGACTCTGCAGCATTTGAGCTAGCAGACCACAGACAGTTAAACATGGTACACTGCTGAAGCTCAATATGATGCTGGTCCTTTAGATATGTAACCTCCTTACAAATCAGCTTTCCATAGCTATTGTATTTAGTCTTTCCCTTTTCTTTCAAACTGGAGCCAAACCTTTTAGTACTTTTGAGCGTCCATCTTCTGCTAACTCTGCCTGAGACTAGTATTTGCCTGAGAATTTAATTGAATGCTGAGTTTTGTAGCAGTCCATTATTTCGATCTGGGTGTGTTATTTTTTGTCATATGTCACAGGAGTGTCAATGTACAACTGTAACTGACTTTTGTATAAATGAAAATAAACTTGAAACCTTGAACTTTGGTCAGAAACAGCCAATCTGGGTTTGCCGTAATAAGTACCTTTTGATGAGATATTAGTGACTGCTGGAGAGGTCTCTATGACACATGTAGATCCTCCACATTCATACAGTGGTTGGTGATTGAAAGTTTGTGAACCCTTTAGAATTTTCTATATTTCTGCATAAATATGATCTAACACATCATCAGATTTTCACACAGGTCCTAAAAGTTGATAAAGAGAACCCAATTATGCAAATGAGACAAAATATTATACATGGTCATTTTATTTATTGAGGAAAATGATCCAATATTACATAACAGAGAGTGGCAAAAGTATGTGAACCTCTAGGATAAGCAGTTAATTTGAAGGTGAAATTAGAGTCAGGTGTTTTCAATCAATTTGATGACAATCAGGTGTGAGTGGGCACCCTGTTTTATTTAAAGAACAGGGATCTATCAAAGTCTGCTCTTCACAAAACATTTGTGGAAGTGTATTATGGTACGAACAAAGGAGATTTCTGAGGAGGCCAAAAAAAGAGATGTTGATGCTCATCAGGCTGGAAAACATTTTGGACTCCACCAATCCACAGTCGGACAGATTGTGTACAAATGGAGGAAATTCAAGATCATTGTTACCCTCCCCAGGAGTGGTCGACCAACAAAGATCACTCTAGGAGCAAGGCATGTAATAGTTGGTGTAAGGACCCCAGGGTAACTTCTAAGCAACTGAAGCCCTCTCTCACATTGACTAATGTTAATGTTCATGAGTCCACCATCATAAGAACACTAAACAACCATGGTGTGCATGGCAGGGCTGCAAGGAGAAAGCCACTGCTCTCCAAAAAGAACATTGCTGCTCATCTGCAGTTTGCTACAGATCACGTGGACAAGCCAGAAGGCTATTGGAAGAATGTTTTGTTGATAGATGAGACCAAAATGGAACTTTTGGTTTAAAAGAAAAGCGTTATATTTGCAGAAAGGAAAACACTGCATTCCAGAACCTTATCCCATCTGTGAAACATGGTGGTGGTAGTATCATGGTTTGGGCCTGTTTTGCTGCATCTGGGCCAGGACGGCTTGCCATCATTGATGGAACAATGAATTCTGAATTATATCAGAAAATTCTAAAGGAAAATGTCAGGACATCTGTCCATGAACTGAATCTCAAGAGAAGGTGGGTCATGCAGCAAGACAACGTCCCTAAGCACACAAGTCGTTCTACCAAAGAATGGTTAAAAAAGAATAAAGTTAATGCTGGAATGGCCAAGTCAAAGTCCTGACCTTAATCCAATCGAAATGCTGTGGAAGGACCTGAAGCGAGCAGTTAATGTGAGGAAACCCACCAACATCCCAGAGTTGAAGCTGTTCTGTACCGAGGAATGAGCTCAAATTCCTCCAAGCCGGTGTGCAGGACTGATCAACAGTTACCGGAAACGTTTAGTTGCAGTTATTGCTGCACAGGGGGGGTCACACCAGATACTGAAAACAAAGGTTCATATTCTTTTGCCACTCATGAATATGTAATATTGGATAATTTTCCTCAGTAAATAAATGACCAAGTGTATTTCTGTCTCATTTATTTAACTGGGTTCTCTTTATCTACTTTTAGGATTTGTGTGAAAAAAATCTGATGATGTTTTAGGTCATATTTATGCAGAAATTCTAAAAGGTTCACAAACTTTCAATCACCACTGTAGTAGACCAAGGAATTGTTGCAATCTGACAGAGACATTTCTGGGAAACTGTATATCTTTTAGAAATATAGATTTTAATAGTATATATGTCCAGTTAAGTACGGTGTACTAAGATCATACATTTGCATTGGTTTATGACGGTAGCGTAAGCTAGAGCTAAAATAATATTATTACGGTAGTTTAAGTCCATTGTCCTGATATGAATTCTGGGAGGAACATTGAGGTTCTGGTAAACCTTACTCTGAAACAAAGTAATAGGAACAAGAAGCCTCGTCACTTTGATGAAGTAGTGTGTGTAGCAACTGAGCTTATGTGCTTATGTTCTGGATAATACCTTAGCAACAGGCTTCTCCCCAGAGACTGACTGAACCAGGTAGAACTGCCTTTGTGAGACTGCCTGTAAAGTCGGCCTTGATTTTTGTCCCAAGTTTTGAGTCTACTTATGTTGTAAGCAACATGGGTGCTGTTTTTCCTCAGATTTCAAATGATCATATTGTTCTCAGTCACTCGGCCTCACACTTTATCTTACAGTCTTAAGCTGATCTTACACTCGCAATCAAATGTTTAGGGAGTTTGGATAAAAGCTTAATGAGCTCAAAATCAAACGTTTTTTGGAAGGAATAAGGTAAAGTCGTATGTAATGTGCTGATTTCCATCCTAGTCTTATGACCCAGTCTTAAGGGTCTTTAACTTGATCAAGCATGTGAGGTAAATCTGGAACAAAATTATAAAAAAAAGTATATTGCACCTATTTTCAGGCTCAGTTAGACAAAATTCTGTGTTAAAAATCCTACTTAGTTATGTATGAGATTTGTGTGACATAGTAGGTGTTCTCAGTGTGGTTCATTGAATGGGGACGTTGGGGCGCATTGTTAGGGTTCTTGGTTACAGACTGAAAAGTTGTGGATTCAAACTAATGCTTGTACTGCTTTCCCTTGAGCACAGCTTTTAACACTCTTAGCTCTGGGCCGCCGACCATGGTGGACTCTGTGTGTTGACCCCAACTTGAAAACAAACTGGAATATTTGAACAGGAAAAAATGATGTTCTGTACACTAGTGTATATGTGTGATGACATTAAAGAGAGTTTATTTCTTTGTCAAAGTTGAAAGTTGTTGCATGTGAAACTTAATACCACAGAACAGCAGGTGCAATCTGATGCAAAATTAGCATAAACACTGTAGACTTGTTGAAAACTGCAAGAAAGGAAATGTTCAGAGTTTTCTAATTCAAGGTGTTCTGCACCATTTTTAACACCTTAGGCCAAACATAATAAAGTTCTATTCCATGTTCCTTCTCCTGTCAGCACTAGTCTGTTTGATTTCCGCTGGCTGCATTACATTGCAGTAGCAGGTCATATTCTCCAATTTCTTTTAAGCGATTTCAGTAATATGCCGATTTTTTTTCAGTTTTTTTTGTTTTCCAGACGTCTGTACAGTGATGTCGCTGATGGGTGCATGAAATTATTGAATGATTGGGACTAGCTAGATGGGAGACTAGCTGAGTTGTGCATTGTTGTCAGGCCAAACAAATTCAGTGTGTACTTCACTTCCCTTAACATCAAAAATCAAACATGAATTATTGCTATTATGTTCTGATATGAACAATGAAAGAGTGACTTGACTTTCTGGCTCGATACCACATTCATTAACAATACTGCAATCATATGACACATCTCACAAATTGCGTGCAGACCAATTTCTATGATCTTTATTATAAGTGCTTGTATGTAGGCTGAACGCATGTTTAAACAGTTTTAAACATAACAGGAATAGTGGCGCAGCAGTCTAACATGCTAGGCCAACATCATGGTGCAGTGTTTATACTTAGGAACAAGCATGAAAGTGTGTTTCACATGGAAAGTGATTAACTATAATCCAACATTGAAATTTAGTCATTCAAAGAAGGAAAATTATTAAGTGTTTTACAGGATTTCTCTGTAATAGAGATCTCTGGACCTGCACACATGCAGACTCATTTCAACACATTACACATTGTTTTTCATGCTCTGTGTATATGTTGCCAAATGTGCAATAGTCCTTAGTAAATGACCAGCAACACACTCCCTAGCAAATTACATATATTTTACTGCTCAAGCGAATAAACACTGTTTAGAATCTTAGTAAATCAGGATCAAAGTGTGTTTAACTCCCTCTTGGATATTCATTTGAGGGAGGATCGCATAAGTCTACTTTAATGTGTGACTGATAATACGGTCTGTTCGATTAACTAACGTTAATGGACACCAGTTTTGCGCATGATTTCTGCCATCTGTTATTTATTTATTTATTTTGTATTAAGATGAGACTTTAGTTTAGCATGCTACTTAGGGTTTATTAGCCTGCTACCATAACAACAATGAAGTCTGGATTGGTAGCCAAAAGAAAGCACAAGCAACAAAACCACAAAACAGGTCAAGAATGATGGTGGAGAGAAGGCAGTTTGGACACATTTTACAGTACCATTTCAGTAAACTTTACCTTAAACCTAATAATACAAGCTCAAGTCAGAGAAAGGGCAGGGGCAATTTATGGCTAGTAATGACATTAAAACAACAAAAAAACCCTACATAATGTAGTGATTTCAAACAGGTTTTGTCAACAGGTGATTAATCATAATTTGGTACAAGAGCAGTATACTTTGAGGAGCAAAGATGGGCAGAGGATCTCCAGTTTGTCAACAAATGTGTTAATATTTAAAACTAATGTTTTGAAGGGATTTGCATATTTTTCCCTCTACAGTGCATAATATAATTAAACAATTCAGGAAATTTGGTAAATGTCAGTATGTGTAAAGGGCAAGGGGGCAAGCCTAAGCTAAAGTGCTGTGATCGCCGATCCCTCAGACAGCACTACATCATTCATCAATAGCTGATATAACCACATGGGCAAGGGATTACTTTGGCAAATTTACAGTACTTTGGCAATTCACACTACAGTACGGAGTCACATTCACAAATGCCACTTAAACCGTTACTGTGCAAAAAAGAAGCCTTATATTAACCATGTCCAGAAGCAGCATCGACTTCTCTGTGCTGGCATGCATTCCAGCGTCAGTATTCCAGATCTTTTTTGGAAGAAATGGAATGCTTTACTGTCCCAACTTTTTTGAGGATGTGTTGCAGGCCTAAAATGCAGGAATGGATGTATATTAACAAGTTAAAAGAAGTTGTTTGGACATATGAACTATCTAGAATTCATACTGTCTGCAATGAAATAAAAGTCAAAGTAAGGGCCTTTTCACACCTTTCAGTCCTAAACTCTCTGAAGACGACTGAAGAGAAAGAAATGGATTCCTTGAGCAGCAGCAGTAGTGATGATGAAATGTTTTTTTTTATTTTAAGAACTGCAACTATACGACACTCATATTGGGTTCACCCCATTCTACAGAACTGTCGACTACACGGGGAGTTTCACCGACTCATTGTAGAACATTGTGCGCATGAAAAGACTAGAATGGACTTTAATAAACCATAAAGTTCCATAAAGTCACTGTGAGGTACTCACTGTCATCATTCCCCAGTCGTTCAGCCATATTCTCCCAGATCTTTTCTTTAATATCCACATTTTTATAGTCAGCATGTTGCTTGTCATATAAGCTCTTGTGCTCTGCTACGAGCAGAACGAGCTGTTCTGTCGACATCTTGACACTCATTTGTTTGGGCTGCAACATGACAATGGAGCTCTGATTGGTCAGCCTGATTTTTAACGCATCTGAAATGGCAGAAATTAAGCTCCGATTAAAATTTTTATGCAGCGTTCCAGTCCGTCAGTTTTGGACTCAATGTGAAGAAAGGCATATACATGTGTTCTTTTTCAAAACTTGAGGGGGATTTTTTTTTTTAATTGCCATTTTCCATGCTGTCACAAGATGTGCTGGAACATCAGCGATGCAAAAGAGAATATCCTTTTTGCACTTAACACTTAATTAATTTTACACCGTGAAGGTCGAGAGGTGGATTTATGGAAAGACTACAGCCAATGGGGGTGGTATTTTTGTAGTGCTAGTCCCAAGCACAAAACCTATGCAAAATCTACAATGTGGTGATCTGCTGTGGTGACTCCTACCAGGTGTAGCTGAAAAAAAGATAATTTTTTATTTGAAAATATCTAATATTTATATGCTCATATGTCTATTTAACCTGGAGGGAAAGAAGGTGTGTGTGTGTGTGTGTGGGTGTGGGTGTGGGTGTGGGTGTGCATTCTTAGCATTGTGAGTGGGATTCAGTCCTGGAATTTAATATGCATGGTGGGGTGTGCTCTATCAATGTGCCTCTGGGCAGCTACACAGACAGACAGAGCCAGCACTTCCACATAGTGGAACAGCAGTCATGAGTGGGCACTTGGACACAGAGCTAGCATCCAAAAATGGAAACTACAAACAATTAAATACCTATAATGGCATCCATACTTCAAAATCAGAAAACAAAGGAACTAAACCAAACGACTGAAGCTAAGAGCCCACAACTCTCTCCCAAACTCAAATAAAATAGTGTTTCTGTCAGAATTCTTCAACTTTTAATGGAACACTTTCTTCTCTTTTCAAATCTTCATTCTTTTATGCTTTCAGCTTCCCTCCTATAGTTCAAATTTAGCGTTTTTTCCTTTTTTACTTTCTTTGCCATTTCTGTGTTTTGTGCTTAACTCTCAATCTATTATACAGTGGTACTTGAAAGTTTGTGAACCCTTTAGAATTTTCTATATTTGTGCATAAATATGACCTAAAACATCATCAGTTTTCACACATGTCCTAAAAGTAGATAAAGAGAAAACAACTAAACAAATGAGACAAAAATATTATACTTGGTTATTTATTTATTGAGGAAAATGATCCGATATTACATATTAGTGAGTGGCAAAAGTATGTGAACCTTTGCTTTCAGTATCTAGTGTGACCCCCCTGTGCAGCAATAACTGCAACTAAACGTTTCCTGTAACTGTTGATCAGTCCTGCACACCGGCTTGGAGGAAGTTTAGCCCATTCCTCCATACAGAACAGCTTCAAGTCTGGGATGTTGATGGGTTTCCTCACATTAACTGCTTGCTTCTGGTCCTTCCACAACATTTCGATTGGAAATGTTTTGAAATGTTTTAAAATGACCTTACAGGACTTTGACCTGGCCATTTCAAAACATTAACTTTATTCTTCTTTAACCATTCTTTGGTAGAACGACTTGTGTGCTTAGGGTCGTTGTCTTGCTTCATGACCCACCTTCTCTTGAGATTCAGTTCATGGACATTTTCCTTTAGAATTCTCTGATATAAATCAGAATTCATTGTTCCATCAATGATGGCAAGCCGTCCTGGCCCAAATGCAGTGAAACAGGCCCAAACCATGATACTACCACCACCATGTTTCACAAGGTTCTTATGCTGGAATGCAGTGTTTTCCTTTCTCCAAACATAACTCTTTTCTTTAAAAAAAAAGTTATATTTTTTGTATTCTCTGTTATAATCTCATCCGTCCACAAAACATTCTTCAAATAACCTTCTGGCTTGTCCATGTGGCCCATCTTGGCCCAGATGCAGCAAAACAGGCCCAAACCATGATACTACCACAACCATGTTTCACAGATTGGATAAGGTTCTTATGCTGGAATGCAGTGTTTTCCATTCTCTAAACATAACGCTTTTCTTTTAAACCAAGAAAGTCTATTTTGGTCTCATCCGTCCACAAAACATTCTTCCAATAGCCTTCTGGCTTGTCCATGTGATCTTTAGCAAACTGCAGATGAGCAGGAATGTTCTTTTTGGAGAGCAGTGGCTTTCTCCTTGCAATTCTGCCATGCACACCATTGTTGTTCAGTGTTCTTATGATGGTGAACTCATGAGCATTAACATTAGCCAATGTGAGAGAGTCCTTCAGTTGCTTAGGAGTCCTTTGTGACCTCGGCAACTATTACACGCTTTGCCCTTGGAGTGATCTTTGTTGGTCGTCCACTCCTGGGGAGGGTAACAATGATCCTGAACTTTCTCCATTTGTACACAATCTGTCTGACTGTGGATTGGTGGAGTCCAAACTCTTTAGAGTTGGTTTTGTAACCTTTTTCAGTCTGATGAGCATCAACAACTCTTTCTGAGGTCCTCAGAAATCTCCTTTGATACACACTTTGATACACTACAGAAATCTCACTGCCACACTGCCACAAACGTGTTGTGAAGAGAAGATTTTGATAGATCCCTGTTCTTTAAATAACACAGGGTGCTCACTCACATCTCATTGTCATCCCATTGATTGAAAACACTTGACTCTAATTTCACTTTCAAAGTAACTGCTAGTCCTAGAGGTTCACATACTTTTGCCACTCACTAATATGTAATATTGGATCAGTTTCCTCAATAAATAAATTACCAAGTATAAGTTTTTTGTCTCATTTCTTTAACTGGGTTCTCTTTATCTATATTTAGGACTTGTGTGAAAATCTGATGATGTTTTAGGTCATATTTATGCAGAAATATAGAAAATTCTAAAGGGTTCACAAACTTTCTAGCGCCACTGTATATCTGTGAGTGGCAAAAAGAGACAGGTGAAATTAGAGATAGGTGCTTTCAATCAATGGAATGGCAGTCAGGTGTGAGTGGGTGCCCTGCTGGAATTACAGAAGAGGAATTTATTAAAGTCTGATCTTCACAAAACATGTGGAAGTGTATTATGACTTCAGAAAAAGAGTTGATGATGCTCACCAGGCTTGAAAAGATATAAAAAAAACATATCCAAGTGTGTGGACAGACTGTGTACAAGTGGAGAAAATTTATGACCGTTGATATCCTGCCCAGCAGTGGTAAACCAACAAAGATCACTCCAAGAGCAAGGTCTCTGTCACTTTGTACACAATCAAGAGAACACTGAACAATGGTGTGCATGGTTGCAAGGTTGTCTGGACAAAAGGAAGGCACTGCATTCCAGCATAAGGACCTTATCCAGTCTGTGAAACATGGTGGTGGAAGTATAATGGGCTGGGCTTGTTTTGCTGCACCAGGGGTAGGGTGGCCTGCCATCACTGATGAATCAATGAAATCTGAATTATATCAGCAAATTCTAAAGAAAAATATCAGGACTTCTGTCTGTGAATTGAATCTCAAGAGAAGGTGGGTCAAGCAAGACAATGATTCTAAGCTCATTTGTTCTACCAAAGAATGGTTAAAGAAGAAGTCAAAAGTCAAAGTCCTGACCTTAATCCATTAGGAACCTTGTGGAAGGACCTGAAGTGAGCAGTTAATGTGAGGAAACCCACACCATTCTAGAGTTGAAGCTGTTCTGTATGGAGGAATGGGCTAAACATCCTTCAAGCTGGTGTGCAGGACTGATCAACAGTTACAGGAAACATTAAGTTGCAGTTATTTGCTGCACAAGGGAGTCACAGCAGATACAAGGGTTCACATACTATTGCCTCTCACATATGTAATATTGGATCATTTTCCTCGATAAATAAATGACCAACCATAATATTCTGTCTCATTTGTTTAATTGGGTTCTCTTTATCTACTTCCAGGACTTGAATGAAAATCTGAAGTTGTTTGAGTTCATATTCATGGAGAAATTCTAAATATTTCAGAAAATTTCAAGCACTATTATGTGTGAAACAGACTGATACATTCTTATAATTAGCTTGTATCATTAAAAACATCATTGATTGCCAGTGTTCATTTTCTATTCCAATTAAACCTGCATGTCTCTAAACTATGAATATCTGTCTGTTTCAATCAGCTGACTGCTCAGGATTTAGATGCAGATCTGAATGGTCTGGTCACCTATGCCATCTTGGCAGGAGATCAGGGGGATTTTGTCATCAGCAACCGTACAGGTCGTATCAGCATAGCTCCGGGAGTGATTCTGAGCGTAGGTCGCTCTTATGCACTCACCATCAGAGCATCTGATAACGCGCCTGAGGCTGAGAGGAGGTCAGTCACTCTGTCGTTATTATGCCTGAAATCCGCTGTTTCACTTAAACGGTGCATTCATTTATTCTCTCATTAAGCAGTTTATTTCCATGGATAAAATGAGTGCTATCACTGTTTCATTCATTCAGTTTGTCTCATTAGATTTTTTTGCATGATGTATTTTTAGGAGTTCCATAACGACAGTCTACATTGAGGTTCTACCTCCTAATAACCAGAGTCCTCCACGCTTCCCTTTGGTGACGTATAGTCTGGAGATCAGTGAGGCCATGAGGATAGGAGCTATCCTGGTTAACCTGCAGGTCAGACAACATTCAGCAAGGTTCAAAAAAGAAACTCAGGGCAGTATCAACTGTTTTTTTAAACATTGGATATTGCCAGTCAAGTCAAGTCTGTTTTCGGTGCTGTTGCAAAAAAAAAAAAAAAAAAAATGGTGTCAATATAATTTCTTAGAGCAAACTTCTTATAGAAGTAATGACTTCAAAATTCAGCATGTTAGAAACTGAGATATAGTAGGTTCTATATAAAGGTATTAAAAAATATCCTGTGTTATATTTGTCTAACTGACATAATGATTTTTTTACAACCAAAAACCCTACAAATTCATATCTACAGGTTGGATTGGCTTAGCTTTTTGAGGTAAAAACATTCTCATTAACACACACACACACACACACACAACAGGAAGCAGAGACACAAAAGAGCATTAATTGACCCTAATTTAACTATTTGATTGTTTGTTTAACATGCACGGCTTTAAATAAAGTTAAATGTTTCAACCCTAATTGTCAAAAATCAAGTCTCATAGGTTAGATTGTGCTGAAAAAATACAAACAAACAAACAAAAAAAAATACACTTGCGTGCTAAACATTTTAAAGATTGTGTATATAGGCATAGCAAAACAATACAAAATTGATCAGAGTAGCCCCCTTAAGGGTTAATACATTTATTGTCTTTTTTTGGTGTCTTTATCCATCAGTAATACCAAACCCTCTGTTGATACTTTTGATCAGAGACTACTATTTATAAGTCCAAAAATCTATTACTCCATGAGATCAGACTTGGAGATTAGGTACTCCTACACATTTGACAAAGACACCCAGCCCAAGGCTGTGAACTCATGTGGATCTTATTAACTGGTGGTCAAAGAATTTTAGCCGACTTAATGAAAAGAAATAGATACCATCCATGTTCCCTAGTTCTATTTCTTTGTTTCTGTAGGCGACAGACCGCGAGCTAGATCCAATTACATACCGCATTCAGAGTGGTGATCCACAGCAGGTGTTCAACCTCTCTCAAACGTAAGTGTCCAGGTAATGCACTATCTATCATTTGCAGCATCACTTTACTTCCAGCATACCATTTTCATTCTGTTACACTGAGTGAAGATCCTCTTAAAAGAAACACGAGTTGCCATCTGTGAAGCAATTTTTGTGTGTTTAGGTTTATGGTTTTGTCTTTTCATCGCATCAGCATCAAAGGCTATTCGCAACAGGAACAAGGCTATATTGATACTGGCCAGACACATTCATACTTGGCCAGCTGAGAGCAACCAATTAATCTAACGCATGTCATTGGAATGTGGGAGTCAGAGGTTGGGCTTGAGCCAGATCCCTGGAGCTATGGAACGGAAACCACATTACGCTGTGCCACTGTGCTACCCCCATGTTTGAGTCTTTCAGTAGTGCCTCTGGCCAGTCCAGGAGCTGCACAGACAAAATTGGCTATTTGTAAGAGAGGGGAAGCTGGAATGTAGGATAATCTTTCTGTCACTGCAGCAACAATATCTGTTGGCTGTGGAAGGCGCTGTCAAATATGGCAGCTGGACAAAACCAGTGTAGTTGTATTTCTCTGTATGGATTCATTCTTGCTTTAGAAGTCCACCACCTACCGGTGAAAATAAGCAGTCACCGGTAACGGGTTGTACAGAGATGCTTTCTGTCCCAGGGCCCCTTCCTTCATTGTAGGGGTAATGCATACAGTGGGGGAATGTGGTTAGAATCTGTAGTTGGATAGACCAAATTGAGGGAAAACGGGGAAAATAGAAAAAGAATAAAAAAGTGAAATTGCTGAGCCAAGTACTAGGTTTGCATTTTCAGCTTAATTTAGCCATCTGGAACAACATGGGAATACATGAGAGCTACTTTTCTTCAGCTTGATTGCAAATTAAGCTGGTTAAACTCTTAACAAGCACATCCCATGGCACTGCCCCTATTAAAGACCTCCAGGTGTTCTTTTCAGGTGAAGACAGTACTTTTTTCACATAGTTGCCAGAACTGATACCTAATATTAAACTAATGGGGCATACATTTTGTTAACAGGAGATTACTTCACAGTCTTTGAGAATCTGGAGTCTGTAAGGCTGTTTTTGGAATGTGACTTCATGTGGAATGTGCTCTTTCCACCATCATTACCTGACTTTGTGTCATTCATTTTCTTATTTTCCATGTTTAAGCATTGCTTTTCCCCAGAGAACACAGGGTGCAGGACAGGACACATGTGAACTGCAAGGGCTCAGTAGGGATCGCTGTTGCAGCACCAGGGTCACTTCAAATCTACTGTATATCATACAGTAAATTTGGTCGAATCAGTATTTCATTATGTTTACCGTCTGCATCTTTTCTTCATTTAACAGTGCACTGTTGGGTGATTGCCTTGGTTGATTGATATTGACTGTATAATGGGAGTTGCTATTCAGTAAACAAAAAATTGGTGCAATATGCAGACATTTTTCCTTCTTGTTATCTTATTTGACTGTTGTCTTCTCACTTTCTACCTGTGGTTACACCACACTGCTATTGTTGTAAAGTAGCTGCCCTGGTAAGTAAGTGTCCTACATAGTAATGTCTTGTTTCATATACACATAAGCCAACTTGGTAACTAAGTGGGAATTGTTCTAGGTGTTGAAGCCATTGACTCTGCTTACTATTTTACTTAATATCTACCTGCTAAAACAAGTACATTTCAAGTGGTCAGTCAACATTCATAATGCTCTGTGCAGTAAATTCTACCTGGTCAATATGTAAATAATTATTTGTGTCAAAAAGATGCACCATCCAGTCATCATAGGTATATAGGTATACCCAGATACAGTGGGGCGAAAGAGGGAAAGGGGGTCTAAGTTACGGGTCTAAGTTATAGCTATGCTGCAGATTAGGATTTCAAGAGACCATAACAGGCTATGCTCTCTGCTCTGGAAGGATGTCATTCCTATTCCTTTGTTAATCAGAGGGATAGAATTATTGACCTCATGTATACAGAACAGGGTAGTCGGCATGTTTCATGCTTGAGCTTGAGCTTGAGCTTGGACCTTGGAAAAATACACTCACTAATACAGTTTTGCCACTCCAGTCAAAATACATAGCTACATGAATATCTAAATGAAAATAAGTGTTTTAAGGAGCAAAGGGAAATGTAACATTGCTGCAAATGTGAATGCATAATTTGTTTTAAGACATACTGATAACAATTAATTGCACTTTCACAACCACATCATGCCCAGTCCATACTTGCCAGCATCCATCACTTGCGCAACACCATTCACACCTGATCATCTTCTGATCACACCTGGTTCCTCATTTGATGATTATGCACCAAGACATTTACTTTCTCACACACTCCTTTGCGCAGTTTCATCTTCCCTGCACTCTTCACAACCTTGTTACAGAGCATTTCTTCTGAACTAGGGTTTTGTGATTCTGCCTGATTATCTCATCGTTCTCGTTTTGAATTATGGACTGTTTTTTGACTTTATCCTGACTTGATCCCTTTGAGCCCTTTGATGGCTCTGATTATTATTTTTTTTATTATAAAATATCTTGGAATTGGCTCACCTCCCTTTTCTGTTAAATTTAACATACACACGTTCACACACCATTTCTGAAGGTTTCAGGGTTTATGTAATGTGTTAATGATTCATTAAAATATAGGCATAAGGTGGGTGCTACAATATTGTACATATATATTTACTTAAGTAGCTTTTTAAATGGTAAATAGGTCCTGTTACATTTTTTTTGTCTGATTCTCAAATGTTCTTTAGACTACTCTGAACAATGACAACAATAGCGAGTCCAGCACAGACCCCTGTGGGACACCGTACTTCACTTTTGTGAGCCTGAAGCATAGATTTTTTATGAATAAACTGGTAATTTTTGGTCAAGTAGACTCTAATCCTAGAAAGTGCCAGTCCCTTAAAAATAACCTATCCGGTACAATGTCATGATGTATGGTGTCAAATGCTGCACTTAAATAGAACAAGAAATTAAACATGTTCATTATGAATCATTATGTATCCTAATTATTGCTGTTTCGATGCTGCCTAAATCTTGAATGAAAGGTTTTATAAGTGATGTAACAGTGGAAGTAACACAGTACACAGCTGATGGTAAACATCTTTTCCAAAATCTTGGAGAGCAAAAGTAGATTTGAAATTGGCCTATAATTAGACAGGATGTTAGGGTTAAAGTTAAGTTCTTTAATCAGAGGTTGAATAACTACACTTAAAGGATTTTGGCACATAGCCAAAGCTAAGGGATGATTTCAAAACATTAAACAGTGGCTCTATAATAATATGTATTAAGAAAATACTTGGAATTGGATCTAATAAACACACTTAGATGACTTAGATGAGTTGATCAGTGAAGACTGTTTAGGAGTAGTTATTGGCATATATATTCTAGTCTTGATTTACAGCTAATTAAATACAGTGGTGCTTGAAAGTTTGTGAACCCTTTAGAATTTTCTATATTTCTGCATAAATATGACCTAAAACATCATCAGATTTTCACAAAAGTCCTAAAAGTAGATAAATAGAACCCAGTTAAACAAATGAGACAAAAATATTATACTGGGTCATTTATTTATTAAGGAAAATGATCCAATATTACATATTAGTGAGTGGCAAAACTATGTGAACATCCAGGATTAGCAGTTAATTTGAAGGTGAAACTAGAGTCAGATTTTTCAATCAATGGGATGACAATCAGGTGTGAGTGGGCAACCTGTTTTATTTAAACAGGGATCTGTCAAAGTCTGCTCTTCACAACACATGTTTGTGGAAGTGTATCATGGCACGAAGAACAAAGATTTCTGAGGCTCTCAGAAAAAGAGTTGTTGATGATCATCAGGCTGGAAAAGGTTACAAAACCAGTTGGAGTTTGGACTCCACCAATTCACAGTCAGACAGATTGTGTACAAATGGAGGAAATTCAAGAGCATTGTTACCCTCCCCAGGAGTGGTCAACCAACAAAGATCACTCCAAGAGCAAGGCCTGTAATAGTTGGCAAGGTCACAAAGGACCCCAGGATAATTCCTTAGCAACTGAAGGCCTCTCTCACATTGGCTAATGTTAATGTTCATGAGTCCACCATCATAAGAACACTAAACAACCATGGTGTGCATGGCAGGGTTGAAAGGAGAAAGCCACTGCTCTCCAAAAAGAACATTGCTGCTCATCTGCAGTTTGCTAAATATCACATGACAAGTCAGAAGGCTATTGGAAGAATGGTTTGTGGACGGATGAGACCAAAATAGACCTTTTTGGTTTAAAAGAAAAGCGTTATGTTTAGAGAATGGAAAACACTGCATTCCAGCATAAGAACCTTATCCCATCTGTGAAACATGGTGGTGGTAGTATCATGGTTTGGGCCTGTTTTGCTGCATCTGGGCCAGGACGGCTTGCCATCATTGATGGAACAATGAATTCTGAATTACATCAGAGAATTCTAAAGGAAAATGTCAGGACATCTGTCCATGAACTGAATTTCAAGAGAAGGTGGGTCATGCAGCAAGACAACGAGCCTAAGCACACAAGTCGTTTTACCAAAGAATTGTTAAAGAAGAATAAAGTTAATGTTTTGAAGTGGCCAAGCCAATGTCCTGACCTTAATCCAATGTTGTGGAAGGACCTGAAGCAAGCAGTTAATGTGAGGAAACCCACCAACATCCCAGACTTGAAGCTGTTCTGTACGGAGGAATGGGCTAAAATTCCTCCAAGCCGGTGTGCAGGACTGATCAACAGTTACAGGAAATGTTGCAGTTGCAGTTATTGCTGCACAGGAGGGGTCACACCAGATACTGAAAACAAAGGTTCACATACTTTTGCCACTCACTAATATGTAATATCGGATAATTTTCCTCAATAAATAAATGACAAAGCATAATATATTTGTGTCATTTGTTTAACTGGGTTTGTTTAACTGTCAGCGGTCAATAATAAAGCTGTGTGAGGGCTGGTGAAGTCCAAACACACGACACCCCCCCACAGGTAGCCCCACCAACAGGTGTCGCCACTTGCGCGCATGCCGCCAAACCAGGGCTGGCGCATGCACGACCGCACTGAGCGTGCACACACACACACCAATCAACGCTGACCTCTAGTGTCACGAGCCAGGGTCAGCGTGACCCCTAATAATTTTAGCTGTTTAAGGACACATTTATACTCTGTCCGATTATTCCTCCAAGCCATCTTAAATACCTCTAATTTACTATGTCCTGACTTTCATTCTAAAGTCTAAGCTGTTTAGTTTAAGGTATGGGTGTGGTCATTATATATGGTGCTAGCCTTTTTTCCTTAATTTGTTTAACCCTAGAAGGCACAACAAGGTGTTTACATGTTAAGTCTTGTTGGTTATTAATAAATGCAGCTGAAGTAGCAGATGTAATAGTGCACTTGATGTGATAACGAGGCAGTAGGCGGATGTTATTAGTTACAGGTAGCTCATACACTAAAAGCTAGCGATCAGAGAGTGAATCATTTTGCAGAAGAATGAAGTTAACAAAATCCTCACTTTTGCCTGAGGTTACCATAATACACTATTACGCACTGTGTAGTGAGCTTTCATAGTGAAAAGGATGTCATTTGGAATTCAGCATAAATGATTGTTTAAAAAATGCATTTTAAGTACAGATGTGTTTGAAATGGCAAATCATGGTAGGTAATAGTGGTAGGAAATATGATTTCAGAATTAACACACCACTTCATTCTTTAATTCACTTTCTTATCTGCTTAATCCTGGACAGGGACACGGGAGAGCCAGTGACTAGTCGGTGGCATAGGGCTCAAGGAAGGAACAACCCTAGACAGGGCACCAATCTATCGTAGAGCACACACACTCACAAACACACTCACACACTAAGGACACACCAATTAGCCTAACATGCATGTCTTTGAACTGTAAACCCATGCGGACACGGGGAGGACATGCAGATTCCACACAGAAAGGACCCAGACCACTCCACCTGAGATTGAACCCAAAACCTTCTTGCTGTGAGGCGACAGTGCTACCCATTGAGCCACCATGCCGCCAAAACACCACTTTAGTGTTTTTATTTCTCTCTGCTTATTTTTTTGTGAACACAACATTATAACATTACCTGCTGCTTTACCTTTGAGGCATAGCAGTATAATAGCCATAAGGTCTGTATGAAGGCATTAGGTAGTGCAAACCAATACTAGACACAAAACTCAAAGCAAACCTGTAGGTCATTAAAAAGTTTTCTTCAAAGAGAAAACCTAAGTAGGCGTTTGGATCAGGCAGAATATTATAGTGTAAATACGGGAAAGCAGACCTGCAGAGAGTCGGACTTCTTTCATTTATGTAGGCATGTTGGTGAGCATGGCTGATTGGCCATTTTGCAATGACTTTGTAGTTACAGTTGATTTTGGTATTGGTCTTGTAAATACTTTCCTAGACCATTCTCCAGTGTAAATTAGCCTATCTGTGCTCTACCAGCCACGTTGAAGTAATGACACATGGCCTGCTGCTTTCCTCAGCCGCAGCTGAAGTCTCCTTCTCCCCTGCCATACAGTCACTGGGGAGACAATGACAGAGAGAGGAAAAGTGAATGCATTTTCACACAGTGAATGCACTGAAAGGCTGAGAAAGAAGGGCAGGGGAGAATCTCTTGTGCAACATGGGCATGTCAGCTTCACCATCAACCTCTGCACCTCTATAGCATCTCATCTCTGGATCTCAACTGATCTCTCAACTCTCCTCGCTCGCTTTTACTTTCAGCTCCATGTTGATGTGCAGACACGACACATCAGAGAAGCAGAGAGAAGATGAAAAAGATGGAGATAGGGAGGGGTTTAAGACTTGGATAGAAGGAATATTTATAAGAATATTGGATAAAGGATTAACCTAAAAGCTCTGTGTACAGTCCTCGGGACATAGACACAAATATAAAGAAGTTTAGATGCATGTGATTGCAGAATGCTGGGTTAAAACATCCCAGATACATTGACAGATCTTTTGGCCAAACCATAATTAATGTTGTTTACTATTGTTGTTTACTATTTAGGAAACAAATGTACTTAGGTGATCTTAATATTAAAATATTAATATCTAAAAATATTTTTCACTTGAGTTCAGTCTCGATGTGGTTGTAGGAGAGAGGAGAGATCTGACTTTATTTGATATTGTGATTTCACAGGCTTTCAAGGACAGCTTCAGTCTATCACACTGAGGTCATGTGAGACGATCTGTATAAGGGGAATAAGCTGGCCCAACAGGGTTATGCCAAGCATACAAATGCATGCTTGCCTACATATCTCCATCTCTCTCTTTCTCTCTCTCACTCACACTCTCTCTCTCTCTCACACACACACACACACACACACTAGACCACTACAATTACCTGCTCTAGAAAAAAAACCTCCCTTATGTCTGCTGTCTCTGATGGCAGTGCTAACAAGACCTTGTCTGTCTGACATCTTGCTCTCCGAACTCCTTTTCACACCCGTACATTCTCATATATATAGCCACACCTCCCACATGCCCTGAGGTTCAGTTAACTCACTGCAGGAGGCACACTGTTCCATTGCACTGTACTGTTGCCTTTAAGCAGATAATGGCATCCTTCTGGGCCTGCTAATGCGTACTGTGAGTGGATTTGTGCAGGCTGAACACGTTTAGAGCAGACTGGGCCGCCTTCTATCCCCGCAACAGCCTGCATTAATATACATGAAGACATTAGAAGGGCTTATGATATTGTGGTTTTGTAGGGAGATGGGGTTGAGGTGCTTCAGGCTCAGGACCAGCTGTAGCACTGTGGGAGAATCAGCCGGATTTAACCGCCTACATCTGCCCTTATTACTCAGTTAACCATGGCTTTACAGGAGAGGACTGCTCCACAGAGTGGTTCTGATAGTGGCTGGTCTTTGAATTACTCCATAAAACACTTTGCGGTGTCATCTTGAGAGCTGCTGATGTGTTCTCTGGGAGGTTTTGTCAGTCATGGTGTTTGAACAGCTGATAGCTGTTAATTGCAAATCCCTAGTAGCCATGATGGTGAAACTGTTGAGCAGTTTGGGAGTGTTGTTTCAAGGGGCTGTCACAGCCCAGTCCCTCCATTTCACAACAGATTTTTCAGCACTACAGCTTTATAACCACCTGCCAGTGGATTACTCCTGCCTAACCCTCATTTTTTTAATATATGTATAAGCTGAATTTTATCACGTTTTCCAAGCTCTGTGCTTCAATATTCTCTGGTAGCCTCAGTATGCACATTTTATCATCATTTTATCATCATTTTTAAATCATTTTATGTTTTTATGCTCAGCATCTGGCATCTGTGACTTATTAATCTTGCTTAAGACAACTGATCTCTTCCTCCTCATATTATTACCATATTTTGACACTTTTTTCTTAGTCTTGACCATACTTTTTTTTTGTTTTAAATGACACCACAATTGAACCATTTTGAAATGCATTCAAAGTGTAATGAGACATTACAAAAGCATCACTTTTGCACTTACAAATTTCATGTTTCACTGTTTTCCAGTATGTTTTGAAATGCATGCATAACATCTGC
>JAJAGP010005319.1:0-35101 GCA_025084515.1 Ancistrus triradiatus
CACTGTCGCCCTAGGCTTGCTCAATTTGGAATTGGACGTAGTTATTAGGAGATAATCTAAACTTGTAAAGTTGCTTTGAGACAATGCTCCATTGTAAAAAGCGCTATATAAATAAATCTGACTTGACTTGACTTGACTGTGTGGAGTCTGCATGTCCTCCTCGTACTCTGGGTACTCCGGTTTCCTCCCACAGTCCAAAGACTTGTGTTAATTGATGACACTAAATTGGCATTGACTTGAGTGTATATATATTTATGACTAGTCTTGATGTAACCTTGTGTGCGTCGCTGATATGGCTACTGATAGCGACGTTACATAAACCAAATAAACAAGCAATCTGAATAGAATGTGCTCGACTTTTAATTTGTACTGGTCAATAGGTTGCTTTGTTAATGTAGTTAAATGGATGTTAACAACAGGAATAACGCAGGCTTGGCGGTTAGGGTACTAGATTATGAACCAGACGGTCCAGGGTTCAATTCCCACCTCTGCCAAGCCACCACTGTTGGGTCCTTGAGCAAGGTCCTTAACCCACAATTGCTTGGATTGTAAGACTGTATGAACTGTAAGTCGCTCTGGTTAAGGGCGTCTGCTAAATGCTGTAAATGTAAAATCAGACTTTATATTTATACATTTAGCAGGTATTTAACAACTGAGCTGTGCTTGGTTTCTATTTAAAAAGACCAGAACATCAATGTGAGAGGGATGCAGATTCAGGTTATGGAGAAAGGGAAAATATCCTTTCACTTGGGGTGCTGGTGGCTTTTGTGAAAACCTGGCTAAATGATAAAACCTGTCAAGCGGAATGTTCACTGTCATGTTTGTGAGATCGGCACAGCGCTGACTAGTGGATATATCAGGCAACTAGTTTATACTAGTTTGTGTATTTGTTTTATTAACGTTTCATCACTGTCGATGGCTATTCATGACAGGAACAAGGTTACATCTATACCAGTCATACACATTGACACAGGGCCAATTTAGAGCGTCTAATTAACCTTACCTGGATTTGCACCACCATGCTGCCCATTGGAATAGAGTAATTCAGATTACAGTCAGTCCTACCTGATTGAATGGCATTGCTGATCCTTTAAATAATCACCATAATAATGTCCATTTGAACTATGTGTGTACATTCGGAGCATGTGTGATTGCGTCATGATGCATGCTTTCTAATTCAACGTGGTGGGCAACAAATATCAGTCTCCAGAGGAATCGAAGCTTATGCTTAAAACTTCTAAAGATGTTTGAGCAGGATGGAGGCCTAAAGGTTCAGAATATTAAACTTTTTAAACAAGCGTTTAATCAAATGAAGGACAGATTTTGGGTTCTCACGATCTGTGGAACCACTTCAAAACAGACAGTTTCTTAAAATGCTCGTCCTCTTTAATACGTACATCTGAAATAGGTTTTGCTGAGCCTGCCCCAATTTTAGTCTTATTAAAAACATAACAGCGGCGACTAAAAACACGGGAAACATGCCGGACCATCGCTGGCTCGTCAATACATACCAACTGGACTCGTATCCTTCACGCTACTCTCACGCTACAATCTGAGTTGTCTTAATTCGTCACATCACACTGATAATTCAGAGGACAAACTGCGTCAAAACACTCTACTGCGCCATCTACAGGAGCGGAGATTGTAGTTTGCACCCCATTTAAAATGTGTTTTTTGGCCCTTCAAAAAATTGGGTGTAGTATATCACAAAAACAAATAACGTGTATCGATTTTTCAGCACAGCCCTAGTATTTTTACTGCCATATATATTATTTATATCATACTTATGTTTTATTTTTGTTAATGAATATTAATTTACTTTGCATTAACTACATACATAATGTGTTGTGCACAGACACTTTTACAAAGCTTGTACTCTGCTTAAAACTACAAGCACCGTGCCGGCTTCACCATATATCTACAAGTGCCGAGCTTCTGTCATTTAACTGCTGTCACTTCCTACTAGTAACGCCATGCTGGATTTACCTCCTTAAAGATTTAAAGTGTTTAAAAGGTGATATTGCTTTGTCTGTTCTGGAAATTAGTGTTTCTTCAAGTGGACTCATTCCCTCTTGGTTGTGTGCAGCCAGCGAGGCATGTTTGTTTATGTTTTGTGTGATCAGTTCCAGTGTGGTTGTGTATTACCTGGAGGGAGTGATATGTTTAGGCTTCGGATGCTGTGTAGATGGTAGCGTGCTCGCCAATATCTTGTGAAAATACCCTTTATATTTACCTTACAGTAGCATAAAAAGACTATGTGACTATGGTAATGCATTATCAACGACCATTTCTTTCAACATTGTGTTTCACAGAACATAGTGGGGTAGTTAAACGATGCATATTTGTACTCTAATACACAGCCCATCACATTCTGGCCATCACATGAAGACATGATTGGCTGTTTCTGAATGAGAGGATGCTGGATGTCCACTGGTTCTGCAACAGCGACCAGTGCATGCTTATTCTTGCACCATGTGCACTCTTGGCACACCAGAGCTCCTGCAACCCTGACCAGGAAAAGCGGGGTTAAAATTGTGTGTTACCCATTTCCAATGCCATTGCACCCACTCACCCTGCATGTAAAAAATGGCTCATTCTATTTTTCCCTTTCCAAATGCCACAGCTGTATTTTGCTGTTCCCAGCCTGCAGCTTACTTACATCTGGGGGATAATGGATCCTGATTAAACTCAGGTGCTCAAATCTGCAGCCAGGCTTAGGCGAATTCATACACTAAACCAAAGCAAGCCACACTCCTGCTTCTTCTTCTATAACCCATTTCCATCCGGTTTATTCTGCAATATCGGAAGTGTCATAGGAAAGTTTGTGGATGCAGAGGTGGTGAATTATACAGACTGATAAAATGTCTTATCAGCACCAGTCAGTGCACTACTTATAAGGAGTGACTTGAGTATAGTTAAGCGCCATATAAGGACCAATGTTCGTCTGCTTTAATGACTGAGGCCTTAAAAATAATAATAAATTATAATGGGAAATAAAAAGCTGTCTTTTAACACCCTAAACAGCCGGTCATCTCAACAGCCAAGCAACATTGTGGATCAACAAGCAGAGGTGGGAGTTTAAGTAACTACCTTACTGGTCATGTGCTCACTTGCCTCTAAGCTCACGCTTGGACTAGAGACTGCTCAAACCCGGTTGATGTGTTTAGAGACTTTTTTGTACAAGTTACTCGTGTTTGTGTGGATGACTTTCCGCTGCTTATTTGTAACAAGCTGCAAATGGTGTTCATAAGTATGTGCACCTGTCCTGTCTCCTGTATATTCTCTCTAACCTATAACTATATAACCTGGTTCACATTCACTCGGTGAGTCTCTGTTTCATCCATCTTTTGTGTTGTTCAACATACTGTCTATCAATGCAATGGACTGTGGTAGCCTAGCGGTTAAGGTACTGGACTATGGACCAAAAGGTTCAGGGTTCAAATCCCACCTCCGCCAAGCTGCCACTGTTGGGTCCTTGAGCAAGACCCTTAGCCCACAATTGCTTGGACTGTAAGACTGTACCAATTGTAAGTCGCTCTGGATAAGGGCGTCTGCTAAATGCTGTAAATGTGAATGTGAAATGTGAATGCATTTTTGGCTTCCGTCAAACAAAAGCATCAGGTCCATGATATCATTCTCTTAAGTGTTAGGGCTTTAACCTGTGGACTGTGGTGGCCTAGCGGTTATGGTACTGGACTATGGACCAGAAGGTCCAGTTTTCAAATCCCACCTCTGCCAAGCTGCCACTGTTGGGTCCTTGAGCAAGACCCATAACCCACCACTGCTTGGATTGTAAGACTGTATCAATTGTAAGTCGCTCTGGATAAGGGCGTCTGCTAAATGCTGTAAATGTAATGTATTGTAAATGTAACCTACTCAGTGTTGTAACAGTACATTATTGTGTTTTTTATAATTATTATGCATTTTCATAAGTTATAAAAGGTTTAGCTTGTTCCACTCATATTTCCAGTGGTATCTCTGATGCATTTACCGTATTTTCCGGGCCATAAAGCGCACCGGGTTGTAAGGCGTGATATCAATGATCGACTGCTAACGGGTCTATTTTCATACATAAAGCGCACCGGGTTATAAGACGCATGAAATGAAACAAAACTCTTAAGTTCCGTCATAGAAGCTCAGTTTTTGGTCTTTACCTGGCGCAGGGCGTCTTCTTGCTTCCTCCACTTCCGTACCATTGATTCGTTAATGTTGAATTCTCTCGCAGCTGCTCATGTCCATGTTGTACTGCGTGACTGATAGAAAACAAAAAAAATCTCTCGCAGCTGCTCTATGTCCATGTTGTACTGCGTGACTGATAGCGTTGTGTTTGAAATCCGCTTCGAAAATGAATGAATGAATGCACGTACCCTAATGCTGAAGCACATACCGTATTACTCAGCGATGATGTGCACTACGGTTGCCGTAAGCTTCGTAACCTACCAAGGCCGTGCTAAAACATTTTGACAGATTTATGAGCACCGTGTACCATCTACAATCGGTTCTAGGTCAGAAGGCTCAACCAGAATTAATTCATACATTAGACGCACCGCATTTAAAGGCGCACTGTCGATTTTTGAGAAAGTTAAAGGATTTAAAGTGCGCCTTATGGTCCGAAAAATACGGTACGTATCGTTTGCATGCAGTTTTCTTGTGAAAATAACCTTTATATTTACATTACAGTAGCCTAAAAAGACTGTGTGACTGCGGGAATGTCCAGCCAATGTCTATTTGGGTCAACGACCTGTTTCACAGAAAGTAACGCGCATCCCTGTACTTACATGAACAGATGACTTCTGTGTCTACGAAATGTATGTCTGCATCGATTAGCACTACATCAGTGCAACACACACTCAGCCAGCAATGACACACCAACACACACTTGCACAAAGAAAGTCAAAGTCAGCAAAGTCAAAGGAGCTTTATTGTCATTATATAGTTCATATAATGAAATTGCAAAGCTAAGCCCATATACAAAGACAGAAAGCAGACAGACTCGATTTGTTTCAGTTGTAGCATAGCTTTGTTTATTAATTTTTATATTTTTTTTGCATAGAGAAACAATCACTTCCAGTACTGTATTCATGAGCAATTTTTTGCAAACAGCGATGGCGGAATACAATTATAATGAAATATTGTCAAAGCTGTAAATTTCCCCTCACACCAGATTCAGAGCATGGGAAACGTACTTATATTTGTATATGAGAACAAAAAACCTGGTGATTACCGGCTTTACAATTTTGCCACAGCGTTCCAAAAAGGAGAAAAAAAAAATCTCAAGCTGCCAAAAAAATTGGCGTGTTATTCTGGTTTTGAACTAAATATCCCCATGCTCCTTCTCTGGTGTAAAGTGTGTGTCTGTGCAGCAAGCAAGCGGTTAATGCGTAACTACCATGGTAATATTTGCAAAGAATAATGAGAGGAAAGAAAACAACAACAACAACAACGAAAAAAAAACAATAAAAACCCTTTAAAATTTAACACTGCATCAGAATGTTCTCTGAGAAACATTTTGCTTCACTGTCGCTTCAAAATCCGAACAGAGAAGAAACAGCATGCTTTATAAATCAAGAAAAATTGTTATAAAGAGGAAATGAAACTCAATATATCATGATTGAACAAAAAAAAAAGGAAAGTGAACCAAAAGTCGTATTACTGGTCACGGGCAGGATGAACCAACGTCGTGCATTTCTACTGATGTACTGAGTTTTCTCTGAGCCGCATGCCATCAGCAGGGCAGGCAGCACTTCAGAGTCTTTTGGCATTTCAGAGTTGATAGCGTTATCAAAAAGAGATTGCATAATTTGCGAAGCGTTTGCATGGCTTTCACACCTTTGAACAGAGATGATGACTAGCAGGCGCCCGAGATCCCCTCGCTGATGCCAGGCTTACGCAAGCCTTCAGCCCTTTCCAACACATGTAGCATTGGCAAATGAAGAAACAAAGACAACTCACATTCATTAAGACTGGTCGAGGTGTGTGTATTGCACCAGTCGATGTTTTTTAAGAGGCTTGGGTAAATCTGGCTCTCTGAACAGTACCATGGAGTCACACAAATGATCGTAGCTAAACTGAAGAGAAATTGCACTTGGGGGAAAATAGCATTGGGTACTATTCACGCCCATTGTGGCCATTTGCTTGGTCGGGGTAACCAATGTAGAAGGAGCTGTGAGAGCTGAACACACTCACAGTAGGGCATCAACTACCCGATTCTGATTCAACCAACTGCAAAGATAAAGTTTAACCTGCTGAGAGCTGGCATTAATTACAAATACACAAGAATTAGGAAAACGAATTTTGGCTAGATGGTTAAAGAGCTCTAGTTTTACTAGAGTAGTACAGAGTGCTGTTTTTACCCAGGTGCAAACGGATCATTACAAAATAAAGGACCTCATGGATCAAGTTAAACAAACATGGGCTACAAACTGGGGGTAAAACAAAGCAGGAATCGATCAGGCACTGCTCGTTAAGGATGTTTTTTGGTATCTACTCCTATTCACATAATGTAAATACTTTTGCTTTCAGCTGCTGGTTTCTCTGAGAATATCTCGAGACTGAAAAATCGGTACACATCGATGAACGAAATGAGCACATACAGTCGTACGCTATCAGCTTCTGATGGTTTGCATAAGGAAACGTCGTCGGCTCTGCTATCGAGTCGTTAAGAAAATGCTAACTGAAGATGATCAGTTTAAAAAAAATGCTAAAGACAACAAGACCTCACCTAAATACAGTTGGAGCTTGGATACACCTGGGATAAACTGCTGAAGAACTCCTGAAACAGCCAAACGCAGGGGTGTGGAGTTAAAACTGAACCTCGTCTCGTCTTACTTCAGAATTTGATCATCATTGGTTGAAAGTTTAAGAGCACACCTACATGTGAGCCCAACAGTGACAGCTTGTAGAGATGAACAGCATTCAGATTTTAGCAGTCCAGAGCCACAACCACTGAACCCTGGCAGGACGTGCATTAGGTCCAATTCCATTAAACCTCCTTTCTGTGAACACATTTCAATGCACTTTGCATCAAAGTCGGGTGGTGCGACCGTACAACCATATATTCATATACACAATTTAAAAGTGTAATGCAGATATATAAAATTCGAAATACTAGGGGGTGGTTTTATGCGTTGTTCATTACGACATATAAAGCAGTTGCATTTTTTGAACACCAGAGGGCATCATGCTCACAGATGCACATCCCGTTCTCAGTGAGACTCCTAATTTCTTTTAATTGCAGGGACTAAAGATACTTTTGCTAAAATTTTTATATAAGTACATATTTTTTGAATTGTTATTTTTCAGAAATAAAAAAGGCATGTCTTTTATCGAACGTAAAATCAATAATCATGAACAAAATGTGAAGTCAGCATTGTCATTCCTTTATTTTCTATATCTAATCTAATGGTGGCTTAAGACTTTTACACAGTACTGTATATTTTAAAAAGGCCATTTTTTATCGGATCAATTTCTCTCATCATGTGGTTTGACCACACCATTAAAAATACATACCGGCTCTCTAATCAGGGCAAATCAGCCAATCAGGAGGGTGCACGCATGTTTGGGGTTTGGCTTCGTAAAGATAACTGGCTGAATAAATTTGTTTTTTGACAATCTTGGCATATCCCACAGGGTAATGTTCAAGGACCCAACAGACTTGAACCATCAACCCTTCGATCAGCAGCTCCGATTAACAGATTAACAGGTGTTATTGAGCAGTGTTTATCCCAGGACAATGCACACTGACTATCCCAGAGCTCTTCTAGAATACTCTCAGTATTACTGCGCAGTGACTGGCGGCGTTCGAATGGAATACTTTGTATACTACTCATACTACACTCACCCAAAAGCAGTATGTAGCATGCAAAAGGTGTGATTCTGAAGTATGTTTAGTTTTAATAAGAATCTAATAGCACTCCCAGTTAATGCACTTTACAACAATGAAAAATGAGAACAAATTTCATTTTGGGAGCAGGACAAAGAGCATTCTGGATGGGACAGCAGTCCATCGTGGGGACAGATAGGGGTTACAGCGCCTGGAGATTCACGCATTCAAACAGATGTTTTCCCCTCATTTTATCCCTGGACAAGGTACTGGCTTTGCCTCCCTCAGATGCTGCCAATCATGCCTGTGTGATGTCTATTCTGCACAAATCTGGTAATCCAAGGGATTTCTTAATGGTCTAATAATAATTGATTTAGAACTGATGTGCAAATTGTATTTACATTGCATCCTCATTTGCTGACTGCGGTAAAGCCATTTTCTACCATTTTATTGCATCATGATTGTTGGCCTTGATCATGATAAGTCTGGAGATCCTTCAAAAATGAATTGAGGCCAATAAAGGAAAGAGATCCACACACAATATATCATGAGCTCAGTGCACACTACACCGCATACTACTATGAGCATCAGTATGTAGCATACACAAAGTTTCCATTTCGAACACGGCCTCTGAATCATGCATGAGCGGGAAAAAAGCTTAACGGAGGAGATTCTGACCTGAATTGATTCCAGCCCTTACACACAAGGAAAGAGTACAAAGAGTACAGAGGTTTGCTGTTTCACAAGTCCCACCAGGCGCAAGTACAAAAAAACAAACCCTATCAGCTGACACTTGCCATGTCACCTTACCGAACCGCAGGCCCGAGACGCTCACGCTAGAAAACGTGGGTTAGAACGAGGCATTTCATGCCTATTAGACTCACTTTAAAAGTGCCAACACTTTCCCCTAAAATCGCCCGTGCATAATTATGCATACTATGAACATAATACAGTACTAATCTCAACCTCCAAACACCGATCACTGATCACATCAGATCAACCATCTAGACATTCAATACTGACCTATGAGAGGAAAGGCACTCCGATCAGAGTGGGGCTCGGCTGCTGCTGCTAATCACATCTATTCATACACAACCTGCTCAGTATCACTGCTTATCAAAGGAGTATTTCAACAGTTATTGCAACAGTGCACAGTCTACAGTCAAACCCCTTTATCTGAACGTTCCAGAAATTGGTTTTAGACAGGACAGCAATATTTAATGGTTCTTATGGGAATCTTTATCTGGTTCCTGGATATTAACATCCCACCTACCCATGTCAGCATAGCACTAACAGACAAGAATTGTGCTGGGCTTCACCCCTGTAACGCGCATCCAGATTAAATCAGATGTTCTAGCAGAAATGCAAGAAGCGGAATTTCTGATAGCTGGGTTCGACTGTATTTGAAACTCACTTATAATGATCAATGGGCAGATGACGGGGCAATCAGTAAACATGAATTCCTCAGTTTAAATGATTTATAAGAGAAATGAAACGTTTATATCTGTGTACATCCACAGAAGGGGCTCAGTTATGTGAGGAAAGAATTACTATTCGCAATGTAATCATGTGGCGAAGATCAAATATCACTAAAAATGATAGTAGTTTTGCTTCTTTGAACGTTGGGTAACACTACATTGGTTGAAGTTAGCATAGATACATCCTAATCCAACGCCCTTATCCAGAGCGACTTACAACTGATACAATCTTACAATCCAAGCAATTGTGGGTTAAGGGCCTTGCTCAAGGACCCAACAGTGGCAGCTTGGCAGAGGTGGGATTTGAACCCTGGACCTTCTGATCCATAGTCCTGACCTTAACCGCTAGACTACCACAGTCCCACAGTTCCCCACAGCATCTGGGAAAGAGCATTGTACTGCGTATCGCTTGCCTGGGGAAGGACTGGAAATTCAAATTTCAGAATAAGGTCTTTGTTGAATGCGCATTTAAGTGTAGTATCAGATTCCAACCATGGTAATCTGATACTGAGCACCTGTATACCACTTTGTTTGTGGTTGTGCCACCTGATTTTCGTAAAATAATTTCAAATCCTGTTTTAAATGAGTATGAATACACTGGCTCGATTTCTAATAGAAACAAATAATTAAAACACCCTTTTGGAACACAATTTTATCTCATTTTTCTCACTGAGGCAAACCTGAATCCTGAATATACAGCCACCTACTTATCGAGCCACATATGTTTTAGGAATTTATCACCTGCCCATTGCCATTATCAGCGAGTTTAAGGTAAACGGAGCTTCAGTTCGTTTTGTCAATATTGGCTGAAAGGTCAACATTACCGAGGAAGGTTTAAAGATTGGGTTTAACATGCTGGAGTGGTCCTTTAATGTGGAAAATTCAATATGGAAGACATCTATGGGGAAACTATGTTGAATTAAATGAAGTGATGTCATCAAAGCAGCTATTTAATCTCTTTCTCTCGTTCTCAATACTATTCTCGTCCACAGTCCATCACAATGCATCATCGAACCAAACTATTTCTAGGTACACACCTTTTAAAAAAAACCTTAGACAAAATGTCATAGCAAGTTATCTAGTGCAATCTTTCAAATGGAAGGGAAAAAAAGAGGAAAAATAAGTGTTTCATTGTTGCATTGCAATAGTGAATACTAAAGAAGTGCAGAACCTTCTAAAAGAATCAAGGAGGAGAAAAAAGTGATGGAATTTGCATATCCCCTCGAAGCTAACCGAGGCTTAGTTTAAAATGACAACAAGTGAGGCTAAAGTTACACGAGCCCACATTTCCAAGTCCAAGCGCCTGACTGTGGTGTCTAGCGTACACCAGCAACAGCAGATCCGTTAAAAGAAACGCGCAGGTTTTTTAACGTGGATTTGCCACAAGCTTATGTTAACTAAAAACCCAAACAAACAAACATGAACATATAGTTTCTTATACAAAAAAAAAAGTTTTCTGTACATTTTGCCTCATTCCTTATTGGACGCGATACATACGGTAAGCCTTTATACACAAGCTAATGTGTTCAAAATGTAACAATGCGCTAACAATAATTTAAAAGTTCTGATCTGTAAAAATATTAGTCAAGGGAAAGAAAATAGTATGATTTTACATGCACCAGCTAGCTCTAATACATGATCAAAATGGTAAAAGTTTGTCCGTCACCTGTGGCCACTTTTAAAATGACAAACGTGACGTCCTGGGGTGACGACAAATCTGCTAAGCGTTTGTGTCTGAGCTCGCAATAAAGAAAAAGAAGCAGATAGCTCGTTCTGAAACTTCTCTACAGGCTCTCAATGCTGGCGTTTAGCTACTCGGCGGCGGCGCCCTGGCTTGGGGGCCAACGACTTCAGAGAGGTGAGTGTGGAGCAGTGCAAATATTCACAGGACAGGTGGTGGGCAATTGGAATCTGCCCAGGTATTTGAACTGGATTGAGAATATGCATGAATTAATTTAAAGGTCTAGTCAGCAATTTTTTTCAGTTTTTTGACTAGACGTTTTAATTGCTGTCAATAAAATACATGCTCAGACAAATATAGACCTCTATTTTCTGTGGCTGATACTGAGTTTGCATATGGGAGCAAGAACAAATTAAGTGGACCACCAAGAACCGACCATTCAGGACAAGCACATGTCACTTCTTGCCTGGTTATTAAAAAGCATTCAGGTCTTGCTAGTAACATGGAATGCAGGATGTAAGCTGTGTTTGCTTTGACTATTAGCTGTAAAACAGCAAGCTTAAGGTAAATTCAGCCCAAATTACTGACTATACCTTTAAATAGGGCAATACCATTAATGATAACTCGGGGTAAAACAGTAAAACTACTGATTGTTTCAAATGCCTTTTCTTAAAATGCACAACCATTTCATCCTTCTAGGCAAGAATTTGTTTGAATCATGAGTTTTAAAACAAGTTCTAAGTTTAGTTCAATTCAGTCAAAATGGCTGACCACACCTTTAAATAGTAAAATACCACTAATGAAAACTTGACGTGAAATGGTTTAATGGTACACAGCTTGTTGAATGGTGTTGATTAACAACTGATTTCAATGATTTTTTTCAAAACACACTAGCATATCAGCTTTCTCGGCCAAATTCTGTTTGGATTTTGAGCACCAACAAATTTCCGCCTAAATCGCTAACTATATTTTTAAGCGTTCCATTTGTACCGAGTATTGCTTGAGTATTGCTTTAACAATACATGGTCACTCTGAGTGCAGAATTTCAAGTTTAAAAGCTTAGTCCTAGAGGCTGTAGCTGTATTTGGAAATAGTTTCCAAGGTAAAATGCTGTATTAACAAGGTCCTTCATTGGGGCAGAGCCCTGACCCACCACCTGCTCTGTTAAATAATAAAGAAAGTTGCTGACTGTTTGCAGCTCTTTTGTAATGTGTGTTTTACATGGATTTAATGGAATAAGTGTATAGTTGCAGCATTGCTCTCCTGCCAGGGCGAGGCCGAGCCTCGTGACCATTAACGCCGAGACCACAACCATGGGCTTCATGTAAACACAACCTCTCGTTCCGCCAATTCTACTTTTGAATTGTTTCTCAAATAATCTACCAGCAATTCTCGATAGCTACCAACACTGCAATGTGCATTGCAAAAACAGTACTACAACTACCACAAACTACAACATGGCCTTTACTGACCCTGTGGTATCTCGTTCTTATTCAACACGCTCACCTTACTCTAGATAAATTACCTATCCTACACTTTAGATCTAAACAGAAACAAAGAAACTCTACCAAACATGTCAAGTAAGGGTTTCTGGGCTTTCAGATCGCAGATCTGGAAAAAGATCTGGAAATCCCTCATAAATGATGATGACATAAATTCATGGGCATTTGAGGGAGAGTTCAGGCAGACTGTTAGCCAAATTTGGCTAATTACATATCAAAGAAATCGTAGTGTACAAACTACTTTATCACATTGTAGTCACTTAAGTCAAAAAACGCTTGGTGAGTTCAAAGAAAGGTGAAAGGACAAGAGCAAGACTCCTGAATTTCATAACCATCACAAAATTTCATAAATCACAAAATTCCACTAGAAACTAATTTGGGGAAATTTACAAACAGACATCCTCCAACCAAAAACTACGATGTACTAACCAATCGTAAATATCGAATGGTGAATTAACGTACGGGCTAATCAGAAGCTATTCAAATTCACTAGTTAGCATGTGAAATACAGAGTAGAGATCAGTAAAAAAGATCAGAATGCATGAAAGGGAACGAGAAAGAGTACTAGCCAGGCATTCAATCACAACCTAAGCATACCCCCATCAAAAATGCTAACAATGCGACTGCAAGCTAAGGGATCAAATCAATCTTAATTTGTACATCGCCAGATTAAAATTGGCCAGCTAACTACCTACTGACTATTCTGAAGAATGTAGAGATTATGATTAAGAGCTAAAGGGAATGAGAAACATTTCGGACTACATTTCAATCGGTTATTCAGTCACAACCTTCCTGTAGAACCTGATTTCAGAAATGTTAGTAAGCAGACTCCATCCAAAAATGCTACGATGATTGAAGCTAAAAGGAGCTCACGTACCAAAGGGAGACTCTCATCAAAATATTGTTTGCTATAGTATCATTTACCTACTGAAATTGACCAGTTAGCAGTATACACAGGGAACATGCTAAGTACAGAGTTATGGCTAATCTGGAGCATTTAGAAATCATGAAAACAAAGGCAAAAAAGTGCTAAAGGGAGTAAGAAATACTTCCAAATGTTGAAAAACGCTCATAAGCAGGTATTCAGTCCTGACTTTTCAGCAGAAAATATTTTAAAAAGGTTAACAGTGATACTAAAATGCTAATCATCGGTATATCAACCGATAGCCGTTCAAATTGGACAGACAGCTTGAACCATGCTAACTACCCAGTCATGGCCCACGTATGTAGAGATTAAGTGCTATAGGGAATGAAAAACACTATTCACTTTTAAGCAGGTACTTGGTCACAGCCTTCCTGTTGAACCTTATTTCAGTAAAGCTAGTAGCAATGCTATATCCAAAAAATGCTAACAATGCTACAGTAGCCTTCAGCTACAATGGCTTCTGTGCCAAATTCAGTCTGGGAGATTAAACTAACTCTTGGTGAACTATATCTATGGGTACCTATTGAACCTGGCTTTTAAGACACATGCACCATACAAACTCCACAGACATGGCTAATCTATGAAGTGCAGAGATTTTGAAACATGAAACGCTAAACACTACAGATGGTTTCGTATCCAGACATTCAGCCAATACATTCCTCCATAGCCTGAAGAAACTGCTTAACTACATTTGTTGAAATATGTTAGTCAGTGATTCGTTGTTATATCAGTGGCTATCTATTTAAATTGAGAAGTTAGCATTATACACTAGGAACATGCTAACTATTGCTAGTACTTAGTCATGGCTGATAATCTGAAAGAAATTAGAGCTTGTTAAAACAAATTTGACAGAATATGAATGTGACACGGAATGCCAACAACTACTGGCTTTTCATTAGGGTTGGGTATCATTTGAACTTTATCGATTCCGAATCTGCTTATCGAATCTGGTTCTCATTGATTCCAAGCTTCAATTCCAAAGTGGTGAAAAAAACAATGTGCCAAATGTTTAGGTATAAAGAATATCTTTATTTTTTATGTTTCAACTTCAAAAGTAATCATTTGTACGTTAAACCTATTGTAAGTAAAAAAGCTTAATGTGGCTTAATGTACTAAAGCAGTGACCTAGGAACACCAAACTTCTCACAATTACTACTGATCATAAGTACTTTCTGCTGCTGAAATTATTAACATTTGGTCCAAAGATAAAGCAATCATTTTTACCTTAAGCGTTTTATTATTGGTTTTGGAAAGAAAAAAGCTTAACGTAAAACTTTCCCTTTGGACCACATGTTCATCATTTAAGCAGCAGAGCGTACTTATTATTAATTAAGAGATGTTTAGAGTTCTTAGGTCACTGTTTTTAAATATTAAACCATGTTAAGCTTTATCATTTATCTCCCGGCTACGCTGTTGGGCTAACAGTCCTTGAACCCGGTACACTGCTGAAGCTCAGTATCATGCTGGTGCTTTAGATGTTTTGCCATGTTGGAGGCGCAGAATGCTTTATAACAGATAAACTTTCCAAATAGACGGCATGTAGCCTTTCGTTTTCTCTCAAAGTGGAGCCAAACTTTTGAACGTCCGTCTCTATGCTCTCGCGGAGGGTATCAAAACAAAACCACGTGATGCCGTACGTGATCACATGACGCACCGTGACTCCTTAATACAGACGTATTTTGCACTAATCGCGTCCGTCTATTTGAAGCATAGTATGCGTTAGTAGGAACCGATAACTGGAATCGTAATTCTGTCTTTTAACAGGTTCTTGATTCTTGAAATTCGGTTTCAAATTTGAACTGTGTTTCGATACCCAACCCTCCTTTCCATTAACTTTCACAACCATATATTTGTTTGCTATATTCCTCCAGAACCTATATTTTAAAAGATTTAGTCAAAACTGTGCCTACAGGAATCATTATCAAGGTATAGGCTTCCATCTGGCCAGTTAGCATTATACATATGGACCATGCCTAGTCTGGCTAATACATCGAATATGAAGACAATTTGGAAGAAGTAGATAAACGTGTTACAGGAAATTCTAATGACTACAAACTACTACAGCAATGCAAAAAACATCATAGTGATCAAAAGCAAAAAGAGGAAAGATACTATTACATTCTAATCAAAGTCAGTGTCTGCCTATTTTCCTGTTAGCATTATACACACGGATAATGCTAACTATCTGTTACGAATGAGATTTTTTTGCTAGTTATTATGCAGTCTTGTATACAAATCCCACTACTGCCCAATTCCTCCAATGTACAGGGCTAATATTCATCTGGAATTGATATTTTAAACCATTTTCCTTGTTGCAGGCTGTTTTCTTCACATCTGTTGTCAGTCTAAAATTCCTCTCTACGCTACATTCATCCTGAATAAGGAAATATCAAAAACAATGGGAGGCTGGAAACAAAGAGCACATACATATCACGTGTTAACGACCTACAGGAGCGAGAGGGCTGAGTCTGTGAGAAACTACGAAAAACAAAGCAATGAAACGTTCATGCAATGGAAAAACAACTACCAGGTTAATAAAATGGGCAAAGGAAGCCAGTCTCGCCTGTCTCCATCTACTGTAACTCTATTAGTCCTAATCAGATAATGACAAGCAAACATGCAGCATCTTTTTTTTACATCTTATTTTCAGCGACGGTTGGTTACATAAAAAAAATTCATTTACAATTTCAATCATGTATTATTGTTCTTAACTAAAGGCAAGGCACATAATGTGTTATATAAAACGTCGTGCAAAGTCGAAGGGGGGGAGGGGGAGTTCGAGGGCTGGGTTTTGGGGGAGGTAAAGTCCCGTAAAGGTAAAAACCCATCTGTGTCCTATCCTACGCTCTCTGGTTCGGGGGTTATCGGGATTAAAGTAGTTTGGAGTTTAAGAGTTTAGCTTCTACTAAGATTCTGCCATGCGCCCATGTCAACGATATGGTGGCCTTTTGAGCTTTATTTTTTTTTCCTTAGAAAGCACCATGCAGTTAATATATATTACCGATATATAGAGATTCTCACGTCAGCACCTTGATCACAATCACGTATGTAATTCGGGTCTCATACTCAACAGAACAGGTGTGCCAAGCTTTATCAAAAGCCAGCGAAGAGAACGCTCCGCTGTTCCACTCATACTGTAAATGTTAGCCTTGTCATGGTGTAGCAAAGGGGGTATACGCTTGTTTCGCCTTACGTTGCCCTCTGTGGACTTTCTACTCGACAATAAGAAGAAGAATCATAATAGATGATGATAATAATAAGGCTTGAAAAACCGAAATCAAACAAAACTCGCAATGTCGTAGGCACTTTTCATGGCTCTGGGATTATTTGGGTTTGGTAGCAGATTAAGCCCTGATGTTCTTCTATTAACCTCTGAACAGGTAACAAAGTGCAGCAAACAGTCCTGCTTCTTAAAAACGCAGATGCTAACCAAAAGAGGGACCCAGCCTTATTCGCTACGGGCTTCCTGCGTGCAAAGAGTGGAGAACAGAGAGCCACATGGCAGAAATTCCATAAAACTAAAGGTAACAGTTTGTAGAGAGCACAAACCAGGCTTACACCGTACAACAAAAGCAACATTGTCACCTCGTGATATTCATCAGCTTGATTAATCGATCTGATTACTGGCGCTGGACCAGAAATCACCAGGAATTTCCTAACGATGAATCGGATGGCGTGACGTTTAACAACACGATGTAGTTAGCAGACACGAATAGTATGCCAGTTGTGTACAATGTAAGCCCGGCTTAACAGGGATTGAAATTCAACAAGGGGACGTTCAAACTTCAACTGTTCACCTCAAAAACGTGGAAGCATTTATCAGGATCCGTGACTCGAGCGTAGAAAGTTGCATCGCGTCGAACGCAGCAAAAGGTTCGACGTCTCTAAATCCGATGCTGATGTATGACTGAGGACACACTAGGTACGATACACGAAATCAAATCCTAACTAAGAACTTCAGACTTGCAGCATTCAGACGAATAGGCCAAGAAACTGCAAAAAAGTAGTGCAATGCCGGTCATTTCCAATGCAGTTTAAACAACCCCGAAAAAATTGAGAAAGGAAATTGAGAGAAAAAACCAAGCCTATTCTCTACACCCAATACTGTCTTAGTAGTGACAGATCACTAGTCCCTACTCCCTTTGTAACTAGGATAACACTTGTTTATCTACATGAATGAACACATTGTGGAAGTGGAAGTAGTTCACTTTGGATGTGTACGGATGTGACAGAGTTACTAACTCAACAACGCACAGCGGGCTACAGGAGGAGGGCTGGGACGCCGATCCTCTTCATGCTGTTAGTGTATCCATTAACAGTACGAGCCAATGCTGTGTTGTATACACACTGAGCATGTGTGTGTGTGTTTGTAGGCGTGTGAATTCACAATGAGTACCACTTTTTCCAATTAAGGTTCAAAAAATACTTCGCCGGCCACCAGAACGGCTGAAAAAGTGATCGCTGATGTCAACTAATGAAGCATGATTGTCGATAAAACTGAACGATCGCTAATGAAGGTGAAGGGAACTTAGCACTTGCCCAGATTGACGTTACGACCCTTCATATTGCCCCGGGACCTCTGCCCACGTTTTTAAATTGTTCAAAAAAAACAAAAAAAGAGGCTAAAACAACAGGGACGCGTGGGAGTCGTCAGGGCTTCCCTTCCCTGTTGTGAAAAAAGATACGTATTTTGCATATATGAGGAAGCAGCACCTGTAGCAGAGGGAGGGTGAGGAGGGCTTTTCCAGGAGCCGGCGGGTGGGAGTGGGGGGCAAAGGGGGCTTGTTTATCTTCAGTTTCTGCCCGCAGTTCGGATCAGTTCAGTTCAGTGTGGCCGCCCCCAAACGACCAACAATCAGCTCTTCTCTAATCTCATGCATCTCACGCAGTCTCTCAAGCTCGGCCGCTCTCCTCTGACATTCATTGTCCACCGTCTCTCAAAAAACAAAAAGGTTTACTGAAGCATTTTAGATATCGATACTTGTATATATGTGTGCACGTACACCGATACGTACGCACATATACTGTATATATACAAATACTGCATATATATCGGTTTTCCCTCTTGCATCTTGTTCTCGTTTTCAAAAATTCCACAAAATAGTTTGTATCTCAGATCCATGTCCGCGTGCCCTCGGGTGTGTCCGCTGCGTCTGAATCAGTTCCCCAGATACCAGGACTGCAACAGAGAAAGAGAGAACCAAAAAAAGCTTCATTAGTTACTCAACTAGAATTTTATCATTTTATATACACTGCGGTACCTCGGTTCTCGACCACCTCGAAACTTGTCGAATACGGTTCTCGATGCATTTTGTCTAGAAGAATTTGTCTCGGTCCTCTGCGCACTTGCTTAAACTTGTATGAGTCGAGTCGAGTCGAGTCGAGTCGCGTGACTTGTTTCATCCGAAATTCGATTCATGATTCACAATTCCGTACACAACGATTCAAATTCACAGTAGGCCTCGCTCAGAGAAGAGCTCTGCTACTGTAACATGTACAGAGGTTCAAACTAATCCAGAGAAGGATGGGTTCCCCATGTGAGCCTGGGTTCTACGAAGGATTTTTCTTTATACAGAGACATTTTCTTTGTTACTGTCACCTCTAGACGTGGCTTCCCATAAAGCTGCTTTGCGATAATGTCTACTGTCAAAGCACTGTATAAACGAACTGAGCTTAACTGCTTCTCAGGCTCATTTTCGAAAACATTGCATCGATCGATCAAGCAGTCAGTAAATCAGTCACTTACTCAATCAGTCACCAAGTCAGGTCCCCTGGCACCCACACCTTGGACAGTTTTCGTTCTGGACTCCTTCGGCTTCCTGTCTACGTGGGACTGTTGGAAACCCTCTTCTCCCTATCCAGTGCTTTTCATTTACATAACTACAGGATAACAGATGATCATTTGCTCTGATGAAGAATGTTTGGAGATTCTGTGATTTAAAGATGACTCTGAATATTTCCAAACCGCAGTGCATCTCCAGCCAAACTCCAGAGTAATGACTTGCACTTTCCAAGCACTAGCGAGTCGATGTCTGCTGCCCCAGTGGGCTCCGAGTGCAGATAGCTGTCAGAATGTGGAGAGCGATGCGGCTATTAAACATAATACAGGTTAAAGAGTAAAGGGAGCCAGCATGAGGGAGCCCAGCGGGCCCCAGCCCAGACCTCTTTAAAACATAATAAGATTCTGGCACTGGTTAGCACACCGCTGAAGTCTTTTTTTCAAATTGGACAAAGCCTTATAAAAACAACAGTGGTTCAGAGTTCATTGTGTTCCACTCTGCTCTAAGTAATTTAGCAGCAAACAGACACCTTTAACTGCACCCAACTGCACTCAATTAATCCAGCCATAGAGGGAAATATAAAGCTCAAGTACACTAGGAGCATGAACGTCTGACTGATCAGGTTTCTCTTGTTCTCTTGTAGCATTGAATTGCAGTATTACAATTAATTAGTTTTCTATTTGTTACTTTGACTTGCAGTTCCAGTTGCCTGCATACAGTATATCCTTACAAATTTATATTTTTCTTTATTTCTGTTTCGCTATCTTTGCATATCATGCTTATACGCAGTCCTATCATAATATTATGACCACCCTTTGTTTCTACACTCACTGTCCATTATATCAGTCTCTGTTTCCCATATAAGACCACATTACAGTTCTACAATTACAGTCTGTAGTCCATCTGTTTCTCTACATACTTTGCTCATCCCCTTTACTCTTTCCTCAAATGGTCAGGACCAGCACAGATCAGGTACTATTTGGGTGGAGGATCATTCTCAGCACTGCAGTAACACTGATGTGGTGGTGGTGTGGTAGTGTGTGTTGAGCTGGTACAAATGGATCAGACACAGCAGTGCTGCTGGAGTTTTTTTAAACACTTCTTTGTGACTGCTGGACTGAAAATAGTCCACCAGCCAAAAATATCCAGCCACCTGCACCTGTGAGCACTGATGAAGTCTTCAAGGATGATTAAACACAAACTGTACAGCAGCAGATGAGCTACTACCTCTGACTTTAAATCTACAAGGTGGAGCGATAATCTGTCTCTAGTAACGTGTACAGTGAGTGAACAGTGTTTCCTGTGGGGGTCCTGACCATTAGAGAACAGAGTAAAGGGGGCTAACAAAGTATGTAAAGAAACACATGGACTACAGTCTGTAATGACAGAACTAGTGCTTCTATATGGTAAACACAGGCTGATATGCTGCACAGTGAGTGTAGAAACAAAGGTGCTACAAGAACGACCCTGTGGACGGTCTCTCGTTCCCCATTATTCTGTTTTGCATGTTTGTTGTGCCGTTTATTAGTTTCCAGCTCTGGCTCTGGATCGCCGCCAGACTGCACCCACTCCTGCACACACCTGCATATCACCACTACTGCATATTGGTTCTGTTATACGGAGGTTTCCCTCCTCACCCATAACAAAATGGTGGTCTTTATACTGTAATAGGACTGTGTAGGTTTGTTTTTTGCATGAATACTTAGTACAAACAAATCTGCTGGCATATGTAACTATGTGTAAAAATGTATATTTGCTTTTATTTGGTCATTTTCCTCAGTCCGCCAATGAATGGAGATTTTCGTGTTTGTTTTTCACTTCTAATACATTACTCAATAAATTATGGGACTATGAGTATGGGACTGTGGTAGCCTAGCGGTTAAGGTACTGGACTATGGACCAAAAGGTCCAGGGTTCAAATCCCACCACTGGGTCCCACTGTTGGGTCCTTGAGCAAGGCCCTTAACCCACAATGGCTTGGATTGTAAGACTGTATCAATTGAATTGAATTTTTCTACATAATATTGGCCCTTGGTATCTTACTAACATAAACAGTTTGGAACCCTTTGAATGACCTGGATTTCTGTATGGAATACTCATAAAAAGTACCCTAGCCATTCAAGTTCTGCTGAAACAAGAAGTAATTAGCGATAAGTAGTAGTATCCCAATATTGACTATATTATAAAGGGCCTTGATCAAGGACACAACACTGGCTGCTTGGCCAAGGGGGGATTTGACTCCTGGACCTTCTGATCCATAGTCCAGGACCTTAACCGCTAGGCCACCTCAGTCCCATAATGCAATGCACATGATGCAAGTATTCGCTCAGCAAACAAACAACACAACTGGCCTGAGAATCAGACTTGGGATGAAAATTTTAAGCATTTGGGGAAAAAGCCAACTGCTGAAGTCAGTCCATATGTGAGAGCTGGAACAGTCAATCTTTTGGCACATGAAGTCAGACCACAATGAACACTGCCAGTGTTACACAACTCAGAGAAAAGAATGACTAAGTGTAACAAAACACTGACACTGTTAAGACTCTACATAAATAAAGAAACTGAGATCTATATACATTTATGTAAAATAATTCAAGTTTATACTGTATACACTCCGTGACATGTTGAAAACTGAACCAAAAACAATTAAAAGAGTACTTTAAATAGCTTCAAAGCACAAATAGGTCAACCTCAATTGAAACCTTGTTGGCCAATCCAACGGGTCATCCAAACAACACAAAGCAGGAATACAGGAAGAGGAAATTTTGGCAGAAAGTCCACTTACTGGCATGTTTTTGGGAGGTAAAAGGAAACTCAAGAACCTGGAGGAAACCCACATGGACAAAGGGAGAACCTAAAAACAGTAACTGTACTCTGTAAATGTATAATATTGCAAAAAAAAAAAGTTCCCACCCAAAAAAGTAAAATGTGAAGAACATGCCAAACTCCACACAAGCAGTAACAAGGGATGGTGGTCTAACCTAACCTGGTTAGGGTAACAGGGGCTCTGGTGTCTGTCTCTGGAGAACAAAGGCTGCAGATGCAAGTGTGCCCTGGACATGATGCCTATCACTGTTGCAGCAATACTGGATGATCCTCCAACCAGTCTCCTCTCCCTCAATTGCGGCCAATAGTGTCTGTATGTGACTCTCAACTTTGACGAAAGACTCCACTATGACTCAAATCCAGGTCCCACATGAGTGCTTTAAATATAACATACTTCTACACAGGCAAACTTTAAACATGAAATTTGTTTTAGCATGTGCTAATATTTATACTTCCTTCCAAGTGCTGCCTCACTACATGCAGGGAGGACGAACACTTTTCTGTGTCCTGTTGAGAGGCCGTAGTCCTTGGCCAAATCTACTACTGCAATTTCTGCTCAAGGTTTGTTTTTGTGAGCCAAGATGGAAAAGCTTTGTAGAAAACCACACAGGATTTAGTACGAGAGTGTTTAGTTAGGGACGCAGTCATGCTGCCTTTAGAGGTAACAAATGACAATAAGGAGCCAAAGCCTCAGAGAATGCAGACTGGGATTCTTATCAAAACAAATACAAAGAAACTTTAGACTGCTCCAAAGAGCGGTCTGCATTGGCTCAGGATGAATTTCGAACGCGTTCGAGAAAGATCACGTGTCAATCGGGTTTTGGCTCTGGACAGCTTTTAACAAGATCTGTTCTTTGTGTTTGAAAATGCTGTTGGAGCACAAAATAGGAGGTTTAAATGTGAATGGGGTCGAATTTTGGCGCTGGCAACACAAAGGCTGAAGTGGTGTGATATGAGCTACATACTGCAGAAGAAATATGACAGAGCTGCCTTAATACTTCATGGCATAGATTCAACAAGGTTCTGAAAACATTCCAAGATTTTGGTCCATATGGACCTGATAACATCATGCAGGTGCTGTGGATTTGTCGGCTGCACATCCATGATGCAAATCTATTGGATTGATCTGGTAGATCTGGTGACTGTGGAGGCCACTGGAGGCCAACTCACTGCCATGTTCAGGAAATCAGTTTGAGATGATTTGAGCTTTGTGACAAATAGTGGTTATTTGCATGAACAAGGCATTTTCCCTCAGAGAACTGCCCTTTACCTTTCTTCCCTATTCTGATGCTCGGTTTGAACTGCAGCAGGTTGGCATGGCCATGTCTATATATGTAAATGCATTGAGTTGCTGCCAACTGATTGGCTGATTAGATATTTGCCTTAACAATCAATTGAACAGGTGTACCTAATAAAGTCACCTGTATAAACAAAAGATACTGGCAGGTCAAATAACGTGTTTATCAGTCACACTAATGATAGCATGATCAATCCTCAAGAAATGTCATGTAGAGTTACTTGGCCAATTCAACTTTTTTCCTCAAAACCTTCAGAAAACTAAGTCTCATCCTCTTTGGACAGCCAAATAAGCAGATCCAAGATTCATTTCTGTAACTTTTTGGTGTAATTACACGTTGTCGTAGCATATCATGTTTCCACCAAAAATAGCAGCTAACAATGCTGAAAACTGGCAAAGATTTAATTCCCAGACATATAGTGCCACTTTCATCATGTTCTCCAGATATTTCAACCTTATTTTTAATTGTAATAAGAAATACGGTCCGAACCACCTTTAAATACATCGGTATTAGCATGGACAAAGCCTAGCACGGACGTATGCTGAGGTGACTGGAAAAGGTCAATCCAATGGAAAATCTACTACGATGCCAGTAGAGGGTGCTGTAGCTCTGCCTCCTGCATTTTCTAACTGGCCCTCAGTGAGCAGCACACGAGGCCATTTCCTGGCTGCACAAAGGAGCTAGTGAACGATTTTCTGGGGAACCTTTCGCACCATGGCATCGCTGGGGTCAGTGGAGGAAATGATAAGGAGCCTTAAAATGGCAGATGAGAAATGTTTGGTGTCTGAACATTCTCTGGCACTAACATTGCATTTTGATGTCAGTGTAGCTTCCAAGTAGTGCCAAGTCTGTCAGCCAAAATCACGTCAGTCTCTGGAACAAAATGTGGTACAAAACTAAGGACACCAAACATGTCTCGTCTAGAATGGAATACTGTGTCAGTAGAATGTTTGGCCTTTAAAATAAGACACTTTTGGAGTAATTCTGCAATGCTGTGGTGAAGATATGGGTGGGATTCATGAGAAATGACACTTCTCCTGAGTCATCGCTGCAGTGCTTTGACAGAAAGCTTTCCCCCACGGCGTTTTAGTAGGAAACAAATCTAAGGTAAGAACACCACATGTACGGGCCTGCAAACTGAGTCATATGGAGATTTTCGGCATTAGCAGTTTGCTACAAAGTAAGACCCAGTGCTTTGTCAAAATCCACACTGAGTTACGGCTCCTCGTGAGGTTTTGGGATGAAAGAACATAAAAGCACTTTGAACAATAAATTCTGTCATGTGTCATAACTTCCCTAATATCCGGCTATGCTTCACCTGCCTCAGGGTACTAGCGCTGACTCTGTCAGATAAAGTTCCATCGTGACTTTCAATTTTAACCTCCTTCATTAACTGGGTGTGAAAGTCAACTGGTTTCATCCACTCGTCCAAATAATTGCACTCCAAGTTTTTTGAGGAGATTAAGGTCCTCGATTTTTCAAGTCAATTAATATCCCAACGTGGGTGGCTTCTTTATAAAAAAATTCACTTTTTCCGTTTGCCACTCTGTGATGTTCTCCTTCTGATCCTTAGCCACTATTTTTGTCTATAAGCTCTTTTCATGCTCTGAACACACCTCGGAGTCTTGACAACAGTTGACCATGTGGGTACATACTAAGTTAATTCAGGTGTAGAATATAGTCCGACGTTAGAGTCCTAGCACTGCCGAGCTACCACTGTTGGAGCCTTGAGCAACACTGTTAAAATGTTCTGGATAAGGCCATCTACAAAAAGCTGTAATATAAATGTATGTGCGCAACCTACTGATATTGAGCAATAAGTCACCACTGCTGCAAGATGAGACATTTTTGTCAGATCAGCTCATATTTCTAGAGTGAAATAGCACCCTGGACTTAAAATCTGAACTAAAACCTTCAAAATGGCTGAATCTGATCAAGATCAAAACATGAAACGATCACACCTGGGTCCAGTGAGTGCTACACATGAGGTTAGCTTCTTATGAAATAGGATACTAAACCCACTTAAATCTGTAACAACCTAAAATTCGTAGAGGATGTCAGGAGTGATGGTGTACCTGCAGAACCTGTGCTAAACTAGTTAATTAACACACTTGAATCAGTTGTTATGGCATAGCTTAACAGTATGGGCTAATATTACTGTTAATAAACTTAATTACACATTACTTTTAATAAATGTAATTGGAAAGGGTGAACGTTTCTGCTGTTGCTTACAAATGGGGTCAGTTTAGTCAGAAAAGCAAGTGTCACACAAAGAAGCACCACATGAACACATTTTCTATTTCATACTCTCAGTAGGCTAAACTGAACATCTGATCTCTGCCACACAATGCTCCTTAATTTCTTGTATTTTGCCTAACAATGAATATTAAGAACTTGTTGCTCGCTCTCACTCAGAGAAAGAAGAGTTCCTAAATTAAAGCCTCAATGTTTCTTCCTTATGTTCCTCAAAGGGTTTTCCCTTTCCATTTCTACACATGGTTGCTCACTTAAGGTCTAGGCTTGTTCTTTTTTTTTGTAAAGCTACTTTGCGACACTTGTTAAAAGCACTATATACATAAAGCGATTCAGTACATTTTTAGTTTGTATTATGGGAACTCAATCTTAGAGCAGATAGGAGCACTTCCCCTTGAGCATGAACCCTTCTCTTATTTCTCACAGTGTAAGTGGAAAAGTCCATCCTGCTTAGCAGACAAATCCCATCTCAGTTAATGTCTCGCGTCTGTCTACGCATGCTTCGGCAACCGTCTAAGGGATTTCTTGGGTTACAAAATGGACGCGAGGGAGCAACTAAAACAACATGAGCAGTTTGAGATGAATGTGTTTTTGAATGCAAAGTGTTACTACGGCTTTGGCTTTAAAATTAGCTGTAAGTTATTTCTAGCTTGCGTTTGAAACTCGTGCATTTGAAGATTTCATGTGAGGGCCAAAAATTTGCGGATGCCCGAATATCACATCCAGATGTCTATCTCCAACATCTCATTCCAAATCCATGACATTAATATGGAGTTGGTGATCTTTTGCTGTATCCTGTTCTGGGAAAGCCATCTACCAGATTTTGGATCATGATTGTGGGGTTTCACTTCCGTTTAGCCACAAGGGCTTTAGTGAGATCAGACACTGATGCTGGGCAATAAGGCAGCTTGTATTCTAAGTCATCCCAAAGGTGTTGGATGTGGTTGAGGTCAGGGCCCTGAGCAGGCCAGTGAAGCTCTTACAGCCTTACATCCTACTTCTTTATGGATCTTGCACGCTAAAACAGGAAAACACCATTATTCCTCCACCAAATTACAGCTGGCACTAAGCATTCGGGCAGGTGGTGCTCCTTGGCAGTCATACTGGTCCATCATTAGCAGATTACCAAATCAGAGGTGGAAAGAAAAAAACCCTGAGAGGCATAAAGAGGACATCTTGAAGGCACCAGGCTCAAATGGGAAACCCATCCTCATATGGGTAACGTTTTATAAAAAGTCCTTTAATAGCTGAACATAAAGAAAATCTTGCAATACTGTGTAGAAGATATAAGATGTTAGGTATAGCATCCCCATGTCGTGAATGATGGCTCAGACGCCCCGGATTATTGACTGTTAGGATGAAGTTCAAGTCCCAGCACTGCCAAACGGCCAATGATGGGCCTCTGAGCAAAGCCCTTAATATGCAATTTATTGCATTGTAGCTTGCGAGGTTGTTTCTGTCTGGATCTGCTAAATGTTGTAATGGATTGTGAGAACAAAACAGGTTTTGTTAAACTGTGACAGTTTAGAGTCTCTCCAGAAATTCTTGGAAGTTTCTGGGCATCCAGGTGCTATGACTCATTGAAGGAAGTAGTGCAAATGGCTCCAGATGAAGCAGAGAGTGTTCCAACTTCAGCTGCGACATTACAGTATTTCAAATAGTTTATTTTAGGACATAGCAGGGGTAAAACAGGATGCTTCACTTTAGCTAAATCATCTCGCCCAAGGAGGTTGGGTCCCTTTTTCAATCTTGGTCCTCCCAAGGTTTCTTCCTATAACACTCAGGGAGTTTTTCCTTGCCACTGTCGCCCTAGGCTTGCTCAATTTGGGATTGGACGTAGTTATTAGGAGATAATCTAAACTTGTAAAGTTGCTTTGAGACAATGCTCCATTGTAAAAAGCGCTATAGAAATAGATCTGACTTGACTTGACTTGACTCAGTTTACAACCCCAAATCAGAAAAAACTTGGGAGTGTATGGAAAATGCAAAAAACAAAACAAAGCTAACTTACAAAAACCAAACAAACAAAAAGTGCAGTATGTCTTACATTTTCTTTGATTTTCATTTCATTACAGAAAGTATGAACCCAAGATATTTCCTGTTTTTTTTCTGGTCACCTTCATTTAATTTGTTAATAAACAGCCATTTCAGGCCTGCAACACATTCCAAAAAAATTGAGACGGGGAAATCTGGGGCTAGTAATAAACTATATAAAGATGTGATTTCAAACAGGTGATGTCAACAAATATCTGAGAAACTACTGAAATGTTTAAAAACAATGCTCTTTCAATAAAGACTGGAAGGAATATACATATTTCTCCCTCTACAGTGCATAACATCATTAAACAATTCAAGGAATCTGGAGGAATTTCAGGTCATAAAGGACAAGGGTGCAAGTCTAAACTGAAGACCCATCATCTCTGATCCGTCAGACGGCACTGCATCAAGAACCGTCATTCATCAATAGCTGATAGAACCACATGGACATGGGATTACTTTATCAAACCTTTATCAAGCACTTCAATACTAAATTACATTCACAAATGCCACTTAAAACTTTACTGTGCAAAGAAAAAAAGCCTTATGTTAACCATGTCCAGACGTGATATCAAGTTCTTTGGGCTCAGAGGCATCTAGGATGGACCATCACACGGTGGAAACGTGTATTGTGCTCAGAAGAATCAGTGTTCCAGATCATTCTTGTAAAAAATGGACGGTGTGTGCTCAGGACCAAAGACGAAAAGGACCACCCAGACTGTTATCAGTAGCCATGCTCTGTCATGGTATGGGGTTGGGTCAGTGCCCTTGGCAAAGGCCATTTACACTTCTGCGATGGCTGTATTAATGCAGAAAAGTACATTGAGATTTTAGAGCAACATAAGCTGCCTTCAAGACGACAGCTTTTCCAGGGATGTCCGTGCACTTTTAAAATAACACCTGAAACCTAAATCGTTTGGCTTCCGCAGTGCCAAAAAGTCTTAAGTGTTGTGAGAAGGAAAGGCGACATTACAAAGTGGTAAATGCTTTATCGTCCCAACGTTTCTTTATACTGTGTTGCAATCCTGATATGCAGGAATGGATGAACATGAAACTTCTTGGGTTCATACTGTCTGAAATGAAATAAAATCCAAGCAAATGTAAGACACACTGCATTTTTAGTAGCATTTCATTACTTTCCAAACTTTTTCTGAGTTGGGGTTGTACGTTTATTATAGCTTTCAATTTACAAACCTGATCCTTGACTCCATAAAAAGCTACAAGTGTGAGAGAATAAAGACCAACATTTGCTTCCCTAGGGCCTAATACTTATAGTAACCTTTATTTTTATATTTTAGATCGTTTCAGTGTGTGATTTCTATTTGCTAACTGATCCTAATTTTACTGCACATTCAATTAACTAGCATTGCACAAAGCCCCAATGGAAAACAGGGCAGTGGATTTAATGCTGATTAAGGCAAAAATGTCGTGCTAAGGATAAAATCCAGAGTCCAAAGACTCCCCTGCCAGATCCCTTAATGGCCTTGTGCCCATCGTTTATTCTGGAACTTTCATTGGGTGCCAGCTGCTAAAATTATTGAGCCATTAGCATGTGCTAAAAGTGCTATTCCCCTGAAATAACCTCTCGTTCTGCTTTGTCCTGCAGAAAAGGGAAGCGGCAAGCAGTGAGCGACTACCAGCAGTCAGGCCTCCCACTCCAAGAGAAATATTTAGTCTGCTATAAAAGCTGAAGGCTTTGTCTCATTGACAGGTGGTTAGACTTATACAAACAAGACACTAAGGCCAGGGGAGTGCGTTCCCAGTTCAAGAAAGGGAAAGGGGGCAGATTAGGCCATGAAGGCTTAACAAATGACAATCTATGCATTTCATTAAATGCTTCAGAGGTGTTAAGGCCAAGCCCGAAACGTGAGTCTCTTGAAAAACACAGAGAACCAAAAACGATGAGTAGCGAGCAAATTTGTCCCATAAGGGAATAATGTAAGTTGAATGAATCCATTCCAGACCCCCAGAAAATCTACACTGTATGAGGCATTATATGCATTAATGGAGTTGTTTTGCACTTTTGTTCCCTGATTTATGATGGGAATACGTTCAACAAATCCATTAGATGTATCATGAACCGAGGAGTTTAACATAGCCTATACTATTGTTGTTTAAAACACTTACATTAACCTAGAGTTGGCCAAAATCATTAACACAAAGCTTATTTTATAATTAAGTGTTGAAAAATGTCATGCAATTCAGTGAGTAATGGATTGAAAGTGAAAAATAAAAGCAAAACACTTACTCTATTGGTGAACTCAGGGCACTAGCTGCTAACTGCTCAGCCTGAAAGCCAAGAGGATTCAGTTTCTGTTTTCCTTTCGGTTGGCTGTCATTACTAACCATTTTAGGACCCATGGGGATTTATTTGCACTAAGAATGCAGTACTGTGGATGTAAAAATACAGAAAAACACAAGAAACACAGCAGAGATCTTCTCCACTGAAGGGCTATTGTGAATCTGAATCACGGTGTACTGAATCATGAATCATAAATGGACTGCTATGGACATTTCCCATCATGTCAAGCTCACCCTGCCATAACATCCTGTGTGGTTTCCTGATCTGGATGTGAGCATCCCAGTTCAGACACATTTTCACCTCGATTTACCCTCTCTTTCCCTCACCATTATCCGGACTCAGCCAGAGCAACTAAGGCAGCTTCTGCAAACTGAGCTGAGTGTGTCTGAGCCCTGATATACAGTATGCTTAGCAAAACACCCCACATAAACACACACTCACACTTAGACACACTTTCCTGCCTCTCAGACTCTGCATTATCCCACCTCACTGAGGTATAGTGCACCGTTTACTGGCCTGACAGCACTGCAATGCAGCAGCAGCAGCAATGTTGCAACGTGTGGCTAAACCCGCATCCTGCAGCTAACACCACACACACACACACACACACACACACAACCACACACACTCACTACCCTTGAATGGACTTTCCATTGACATAATGATTACTGTAGCTAATTAATGCTACATCCACACCTACCCCTAACGCTACCCTCAGTAACCTAATGGAAGATCTTTTGGCTTCTCAAATAAAAGCTGGAGTTTCTCTAGAAAAGCCTTTTTCCCTCTGACATTGGGTCCCCACAAATGATATATAAACATTACCCACACTCTTAGATGCTTATCTGATTATACTTCTCAAATCAGGTCTTCACACCCATTACTAAGAAAGAACAGTAAATATAAAAGGTCTTCTTCATATACAGTCATCTCCAAAACCTGGCACCCTTGGTAAAGATGGTAAAAGTTTACAAAGGTGTGAATTGCGCACTTTCCCACAATCTGAATGAGCTGCCAAGAAACTGTGTATACAATCGGATCTGACTTAATTCATATCTTTTTAGGGCTCAGTGTAGAACAAAACTAGTTTTAGCTTTGCAGCTGAGCTGGTGTTGTCCCTAGACATTTCCGCTTCACAAAAACAGCACTTATGGTGTAAGGGGCAGCTCTAGCAGGACAGAAATCAGATGTACTGGACCGTTGGAAAGGTGCCATCCCATAACACTTTCAAATCACTGAGCTTTTCAGTACGACCCATTCTACTGCCAATGATTGTCTATGGAGATTAACATGGCTGCATGTTTGATTTTATAGCCCAGTGTAGCCAAACCCATTAATTAAGTGAGCCGTGCACATACTTTTGGCATGGTATGCCTGTTCATGTTTAACACTTACTTTCAAAACTGAGAAAAATGTGGCGGTAGTTGGACTAACATGTTCAAGGTGGTGTCACAGGGGCACCCTTGGTCTGTGTCATGTGACACCCCGACCCCTGGACGAAGCTGAACCAAACACTAGTGGAGCCACTGGCAAGGTGGAACACATATATACATTTACACACATTTTGATACTCACATTATTATTCATTTATCATACACTACATAGACAAAAGTAAGTGGAGACCCATAACTTACATCCAAAACATGGATAATAGTATGGAGTTTGGCCCTATCTTTGTTGCTACAACAGCCTTTTGGAACATGACTGTGAGGTCAGCTTTGGATGTTAGACAATAAGCTCTGGTTCACGTTTGGTTTTCCCGTGCATCTTCAAGGTTTCTGATGGAATAGAGGTCAAGGATCTTTGCAAGCCAGCCAAGTTCACAATCAAAGCTGACAAACCAATGATCTATGGACTTTGTTTTAAGACAACAGGGCAGAAAGTTGATGAACTGACTTACTGGAAACTGAAATCTATAAATGTGTCATACTGAGAATCCATTCTACTGCCACTGTTTGTCTTTGGAGAGTCCATAAATGTGTGCTTTATATTATGAATGTGTTACAAGTGAGCATCCACAAACATTTGTCTATATAGCATATCATGGACTTTTGGTGACAGGAAACTCCTACTGGGCTTTGGGTTCCATCCATTTTATCAATTCCACTTACCATATAGAAGCACTTTGTAGTTCTACAATAACAGACTGTAGTCCATCTGTTTCTCTACATACTTTGTTTGTCCCCCTGTACTCTCCAATGGTCAGGACCCCCACAGGACCAGCACAGATCAGGTACTATTTGGGTGGTGGATCATTCTCAGCACTGCAGTCACACTGACGTGGTATTCATCAGACACAACAGTGCTATTGGAGTTAAGCACTTTATTAGACACATCTACTATATTGCTCCACCTTGCAGATGTAAAGTCAGAGACAGTAGCTCATCTGTTGCTGCATGGTTTGTGTTAGTCATCCTCCAATCCTTCATCAGTGCTCAGAGGGAGCTGCCTACAGGATGCTGGTGGCTGGACATTTTTGGTTGATGGACAATTTTTAGTCCAGCAGTCCATGTGTCTAGCTAACACTAACACACCACCACCACACCAGTGTCACTGCAGAACTGAGAATGATCCACCACCCAAAGAGTACCTGATCTGTGCTGGTCCTGTGGGGGTCCTGACCATTAGAGAACAGAGTAAAGGGGACGAAGAAAGTATGTAGAGAAACAGACAGACTACAGTCTGTAATTGTAGAACTACAAAGTGCTTCTCGATGGTAAGTGGAACTGATAACATGAACAAAAATGGTGAGCACCACACTTAGATGGAGGTAACTCAGGGAGTATAATGCCATTTTGGAAAAAAGCAACTATATAACCATCTGAGCCACTTATCATAGGAACAGTGATGGGTTCATGGCTAAGACTAAATCAGAAGACTCTGAGACTAATCTTGGCTCAGCCTTGATCCAGTCCGTTAAACCTGGACTGCTCATCTTAATTGCAAGTCACTCTGGATAAGGTCATCTGCCTGTGAGTCCCCTAGTGTTTTCTTTTTTAGGTGTTTAAAGGTGTTTAAATGTCAAGCGACGGTTCAAGAAGTACAGCTCCAGTTATGAACTCCAGCACACTTAAGAACTGTAAGAACCAGCATCGCTATTTGGTGCTGTGTTTGAACGGTGAAGTCACCGGGGAGCATTTGATTACATCCATACTTAACAGCAGTTAATTAGCTAATAGCACATCTTGGATTTGTGTTAAATTGCCCTTTTATAGCTAATTGTGTCTCCAAGGGCCAATCGGAGGATTTATTTTTCCAGTGGACTAGCTTCTGAATTTATGAATTGTCCACCCCTGACTCTGGGCCATAGCCAGAACTATATGAGTCTGGACATTTAGATTTAATGGGTGAGTAGGGAGGCAGAGTTTGAGCGCCAGTTTCAGATGCCTATTCAAGTCTGTAGTTTATGGGATGAAATTCAGCGGGAATTAAAAAAAAAAGCACCACTATTGCACATATCAAAACCCCAACCTACACAAGGTCAGCATGCACCACACCGCACATCAGCAGCATTTCATCTGCACCTCCTTCGAACAAACTGCACAACTAATGTCAAAAGTAACTAGAAAACACCAAGGCACGTCAATGATGACGCTCTTATGAACAGAAGTTCTGGTTTGAATCAACAGTCGATCATGCTAATAAGCAGTAAATAAATACACACTGACTCACCATTAGGAAAAAAAAATTATATCGAGTCCCATTCTCACTTTTAACACTAGCACCCCCTTTTGGCAGTAACTGAAGCATTTTCTTACATCCCATTGGGCTGCTCAAGCTTATAACCTTATTAGTCTTCCTGAGTAATTCGAGGAAATGACTACAACCCACTCTGTGTATTGCGTTATCAATTCAGTACCGATGCCGTGCAGCACTTCTTCATGTCATAACGAGTAAAGTGCAACATCAGATTAAAGCCACATCTAAAAAGTACATTTAATTGTACAGCCTCAGATCAGAAAACAAGAGACCGTGTGTCTTACATTGACGTTGACTTTTATTTCATTGCAGACAGTACGAACCCAGTATATTTCATGTTTTGTCAGATCAACTCCATTTCATTTTTAAGCATCCATGCCTGCATTTCAGGCCTGCAACAAGTTCCAAAAAAGTTGGGACGATAAAGCATTTACCCCTTTGTAACATTGCCATACCTTCTCACAACACTTAAAATACGTTCTGGCACCAAGGACACCAAGGTGTTATTTTGTCCCAACACATCTTAAGATACGAGGTTGTATGAGGTTGTCTTTGAAGCATTCTTCATTTCAAAATTCTCCACACATTCTCTATTGGGGACAGGTCAGGGCTGCAGGCAGGCCAGTCCAGTAGCCGTACCCTCTTCTTCTGCAGCCATGCCTTTTGTAATGTGTGCAACGTGGTTTGCTTTGTCGTATTGAAAAAGACATGGACGTCCTTGTAAAAGATGACGTCTTGAAGGGAGCTTATGTTGCTCTAAAATCTCAATGTGCTTTTCTGCATTGATGCTGCATCACAAAAGTGACCAAGGGCACTAAACCGACCCCATAACATGACAGACCCTGGCTATTGGACTTGTAACTGATAAACTCACCACTTTTTGTCTTTGGTCCAAAAACGATCTGGAATACTGATTCACCTGACCACAATATACGTTTCCACTGTGTGGTGGTCCATCCCAGATGCCTCCAAGCCCAAAGAAATCAATGCCACTTGACATGATTAACACAAAGCTTAATTTTCTTGCACAGTAATGTTTTAAGTGGCATTTCTGACTGTAACTCCATATTATAGTGCTTGATAAAGGTTTGTCAAAGCAATCCCTTGCCCATGTGGTTCTCTCAGGTATTGATGAATGACGGTTCTTGATGCAGTGCCGTCTGAGGGATTGGAGAACCTGGTCTTCAGTTTACGCTTGCACAATCGCCCTTTCTGACGTAAAATTCCGCCGGATTCCTTGAATCATTTAATGATGTTATGCAATGTAGAGAGAAATATGTATATCCCTTCCAGTCTTTCTTTGAAGAACATTATTTTAAAATTTTCAGCACATTCGTTGACATACTGGAGATCCTCTGGCCATCTTTGCTCCTCAAAGACTCAACCTTTCGTGGTCACTGTTTGTACCAAATCATGATTATAATCACCTTTTACCTCCTTACTAGGCCTGAATTACCCCCTTCTAATGTTTTTCTAATGTATTTGCAGACCTGAAATG
>JAJAGP010005320.1:0-35101 GCA_025084515.1 Ancistrus triradiatus
GAGAGGGAGAAGAGGTGAATAACAAGGCCAAAACCAGTGTCAACCTCTTGGATAGCATGGAAGGAACTGTGAATGACCATGACGGCTCTGGTCCGGGGTGTGATGAAGATGGTTCTTTACCTAACAGGGAAGCAGGGGTGCCACTGGACCAAGCAAGCTGTGCAGATCGTGGGGCAGCAGGGGGTTCTGATGTCACTGAAGTCCCCCGGCGCAATCCTCCACGACGGAGGCGTGCTCCCAATAGGCTGTCCTATCAGCTGAAGGTCACAGATGAACAAACGGTTGAGGATAAGATCAGGAGAGGTCGAGAGATATGGCAGAGGGCCAGAATGGGAAGAAGAAGCACCTGGGCATATGCTTGATTAGTTCACGCTCTCACTCATTCTGCCTGTTTATCAAAAGCAAAAATATTTTTTTGGTTTTGCTTTGCTTTGTTAAACAGTGTGACTCACCGTTCTTTAAGATGGCGGAGACGCCATCACCAATAGAAGGGGTGGGTGTAGGGTGAGGTTCCTCTTCTTTACCTGTAGGTGTCACTCTGTTTTTTTATTCATAGTGAATATGTATGGCTCTGAATGCAGAAACGTTCAGTTCTGTGTTGTATATTGTCAAGGTAGGAGGTTCTGTTTATCATCGAGCAAAAATCGCTATTCTTATAAGCCATCCTTGTTTAGTTTCTGGTTAAAAGTGCTCTAAAATTTATTGGAACTTGATTACACAGAATATTTTGTTATTTGTGATAAATTCCAAGCGTTATTGTTATACTTGTTGCTAAAATGTTTGTGAGTGAACATTCCTTCATAAAGCAGCACGGTGGTGATGCCTTAGTAGTGATATTCTGTTAAATATGGCAGTGTATAATGATTTACTTTGCAGTTAGTTGTTACTAAGGTGAATTTGTCAGCACATTGTAAGAGGAGTTCTGTGTTGTATATTGTGAAGGGGAGGACAGTGCAGTTGATCTCTGCGAAGCTGCTGCTGTGTGCCATGCGAGTACTGAACTGCAACTTCATGTCCCATCTCTGAACGAACAAGACTTGCTAAATAAACTGCCATTGCTGTGCTGCATTAATGAACATTGCTGGTGTCCAGTCTCTCTCCTGTTTTCCAAATACACAACGCAGAGGAACGGACCATCAAAGGGGGGGTTGGACGCAACTACTACTAAGCCAGGGTTACAGTAGGATTTTTAAAGAATTTAATTGTAAATCATGGTGAAAAATAAGTATTTGATCACACACAAACAAGCAAGATTTCTGGCTCTCACAGACCTTCTTCTTTAAGATTCTCTTCTGTCCTCCACTCGTTACCTGTATTAATGGCACCTGTTTGATCTCGTTAGCTGTATAAAAACACCTGTCCACAGCGTCAAACAGTCAGACTCCAAACTCAACCATAGCCAAGACCAAAGAGCTGTCGAAGCACACCAGGAAGAAAATTGTTGACCTGCACCAGGCTGGAAAGAGTGAATATACAATAGGCAAGCAGGTTGGTCTGAATAAATCAATTGTGGGAGCAATTGTAAAGAAATGAAAGACATTGATAACCTCCATCGATCTAGGGGTCCATGCAGGATCTCATCCCATGGGGTCAAAATGATCATGAGAATGGTGAGCAAAAATCCCAGAACTACACGGAGGGACCTGATGAATAACCTGCAGAGAGCTGGGACCAAAGTAACATGGCTACCATCCGTAACACTACGCCGAGAGGGACTCAGATCCTGCAGTGCCAGGTGTGTCCCCCTGCTTAAGTCAGTACATGTCCAGGCCCATCTGAAGTTTGCCACAGAGCATATGGATGATCCAGAAGAGGATTGGGAGAATATCATGTGGTCAGATGACACCAAAATAAAACTTTTTGGTAAAAACTCAAGTCCCCGTGTTTGGAGGCAGAAGAATGCTGAGTTGCACATGACATTGGGCTGTGTTTCTGCAAAGGGGACAGGACGACTGGTCCGTGTTAAGGTGAGAATGAAGGGGGCCATGTATCGTCAGATTTTAAGCCAAAACCTCCCTTCCATCAGTGAGAGCATTGAAGATGGAACATGGCTGGGTCTTCCAGCATGACAATGATCCCAAACACACTGCTCGGGCAATGAAAGAGTGGCTCCGTAAAAAGCATTTCAAGGTCTAGCAAGTCTCCAGATCTCAGCCCCATGGAAAATTTGTGGAGAGAGTTGAAAGTCCGTGTTGTCCCAAAACATTACTGCTCTAGTGCAGATCTGCATGGAGGAATGGGCCAAAATACCAGCTACAGTTTGTGCAAACCTGGTGAAGACTTACAGGAAATGTTTGACCACATAACTAAGGTTATGTATTAAGTATTGAGTTGAACCAAATTTATTGACCAAATACTTATTTTCCACAATAATTTACAATTAAATTCTTTAAAAATCCTACAAAGTGATTTCCTGGATTTTTTTTCTTATTTTGTCTCTCATAGTTGAAGTGTACCTATGATGAAAATTACAGACCTCTCTCATCTTTATAAGTAGGAGAACTTGCACAATCAGTGGCTGACTAAATACTTTTTTGCCCTACTGTAAATAAATGAGCAAGTATAATATTGTTGTCTCATTTGTTTAATTGGGTTCTCTTTATCTACTCTTAAGACTTGTGTAAAAGTCTGATGATGTTTTAGGTCATCTTTAAGCAGAAATAGAGAAAATTCTAAAGGGCTCACAAACTTTCAAGAACCACTATATGTATGATTATTTTTTTTCCTTCACTTTAGTTTATATCTACCTTCATCTACAATACATACAGCATGCCAATTATTTGCTGATTTGCTCTATATCTATATCTGTTGTATATGTTGTGCTTATTTGATTTCTACTGCGTTTTTGTCTTTTTTTACTTATTATATCAAATGTCTACTTAATTACTCTTTGTTCTTATCATTGCACTTGTGAAATAGCCTGGCTTTCACTTTTCTTTGTGGAATTGCTGTCAGTAATGCCAAACACATTCCTCAAGGCAGGTCTCATTGGAATAAATGGCCTCTGGGCAGGCGTCACTGAAACAAATGACCTCTGGCACCGACGTCCTCAGCGTAGGCATGGGCACTGACGTTTTCGGGCTGGCACTGGCACCAACATCCTTGGCGCAGGTACAGGTGCCAACGTTTTTGGCACTGGCACTAACATCCTCGGCACAGGTATGGACGCTGACCTCGGCACTGGCACTAACATTATCAGCATAGGTACTGACAATGATGTTCTCAGTGCCAGCACTGCGCTAACGTCCTTGGCGTAGGTACAGGCACTGATGTTCTCGGCCCTGGCATTAACGTCCTCGGCACAGGTACTGGCGCTGACATCCTCGGCGCTGACATTGGCGCTGGCACTGGTGCCCGCAAATGCCGAGATTGACACAAATGTCCATGGTGCCGGGATCGGCGCAATAGGCTCAAACGTTTTGCTGAGACATTGTGGGCTCAAGTACGGAGCTAATGTGCTCAGGTACAGGGCTAGTCGACGCTAATGACTCAGGTACGGAGCTAACATGCTCAGGTACGAAGCTAGTCTACGCTAATGGTTCAGGTACGGAGCTAACATGCTCAGGTATGGAGCTAGTCAATGCTAATGCCTCATGTATGGAGCTAGTTGACGCTAACAGCTCAGGTACTCAGCTAACGTGCTCAGGTACAGAGCTAGATGATGTTAATACCTCAGGTATGGAGTTAACGTGCTCAAGTACGGAGCCAGTCAACGCTAATGGCTCGGATATGGAGCTAGTCGATGCAAACAGCTCATCAATGGAGCTAACACTGGTGCTCAATGGTGCTCAGACACGGGGTTAGTGTGCTCAACTACAGAGCTAACATACTCAAATACTGGGCTACTGGGTGCTATCTTGTGTTTGGCCAACCCCTACCAACATGGTGAACTGGTGAACTGGGAATCCAGCAATTTACTGCCAAAACATGGAAACTGATCCTAAGGAGTACCAAAACCAAACTCCAGATTCTTGAAAAATTCCCTAATGGTCCCAACCTTGAGTATAGGCCAAAGCTCGGTGGCCCAATGCAGAGCCCTACCCAAGAGGTATGAAAAAATAAACACTAAATGAACAAATTCCGATGGAAAGAAAAAAGGCCAGAGTACCATTGAACCGGTGGGGCAAATGCGAAAAAGGTTCAAGATGACATAAAACAGTAGCCTCATAGCATGACATCAATACAATGGTACCAGTATAACCCTTGGGTGTGTAACCTCAGTAGCTGGATGGACAGCCATTCGAAATCTGGTTATTCCTTATCTACAATCTCTCCATCAAGTCACAAACATTACGACACTTTGAAATGCGAAGGCCCACCATCTGGACAGACTCTTCACCGATTAATGGCCACAATAAACAACCTTTATTCTCAAACCAACAGGAGAAACTTAGGATCTGGCCAAGCGATCAGATAACCCCTGCACCTCACCATCGTAATTAAGCCAATGTGTTAGTCTTAAAAGGATTTCTGACAGTCACCACCACAGACTCACCCCCTTCGGAGGAGAAATCTGGCCTAACTTTTGCAAAGAAAAACAGAGATGCCTGCCTACAATTCATTTTTACAGCATCGGTCCCGCCAGGTCGGAGCCATGAAGGACACCCCTGGAATTTACGACCCAGGGACCTCAGCCTTTTGAAAGACATATTCTTAATAGTAGTATTAACTTTTGTTGGAAACAGCTTACCTCTGCATGGACCACTCAGTTAGAAAACACATGAGAACTGCTTCATAATGAGTGCAAACACACACCCATACATACCCTACATACCCATACATACCCTACCCTATTTCATACAAGGAATTTGATCGGGGATATTCTTCGTACACCTATATATAATCATATATATGCATGTCACTGATTTCTCATGTATTTTCATGTCTATTTGGTTAACGTTTTTAGTATAGTGACCATTCTGTACTCAATATGGTTCAGTTTGTGTTATACTTAGGAAAATAGTAGCATGTTATCTCTGCAGGGTCTCGTGTTTTAATACCCATTTACACTTATAGAGGACCAGAAATGTAAGTTGTTATTCAAAATGTATTGTATCCTACATCTGGTATTGATCGTATCATTATTTGTTTGAGGAATAGCAAATGTATGTGCTGTAGTTTAGAATGCCTTAATGATGTCCTAGTTTATAAATTCAAGGTGCCCTTGACAATCGGAACCACATACCCGAAATCCCGCAACTAAACTTGTAACTTTGAGGATTTTTGTTCTTATGTGATACCTTTAGACATCCTAGATATGTAAAAATATATTAATCCAAAGTTATAACTTCTGTAGCGGACCATACCAACATATGGTGAAATTGAGGGACGGGCTCAACGAGAGGAGGGACTTGATACCGAGTCATCTTCTCATTGGCTGGCCCAGGGCAAACCCCTTTAGTTCACGCCCCTTATCGCTTATGTCCGGGCCTGTACAAAACTTGGGCACCAGCTAGCAGTTGGCAGTTTTTTTTAGTTATGATATGTTCTTTGTTTTTTTTTAGTTCTATGTTCTTAAGTCATTGTTCCTTTTCTTTTGAGTCTTTTCTTTGTTTTAGACTTCTTGCGTTTTATTTTAAGTTTAAGTTTTTCTTTGTCCATCAGTCTTAGTAGTTCGGTATTGCCGAATTAGAAATTAAGCTAAAGAAGTAGTTAAAAACCAACTAGCAAAGATGTCCTTCACGCTCGACCACGTTCGTATATTTTAGCTTAAGATTTGAGTGTGCGCGAACGCAATCTTCGAGGACCGTGAAACGCCCGCAACCTAAACTGGGAAGTACACCAAATAACAGGTCAACTGAAGACAAGGCCCGGAAAACATCTGTGGTTACGTGACGGCTATCTGCAAAACCCAAGGGCCTATGCCGTCAAGAGGCCTTTCTGAGCGGCAGTGTGCCTCGGAAGACGAACGTCACCGCTCCCCAAAATCGTGTCTTTTTTGGACGGGCCAGGCCAGGGTTAAATGCCCCGAACCACCCAAGTGATTTCCAGGTGAGTACCATTTTATGGCTTGATTGGGTCCCCGATTCTCGAACCTTGCATTTAATTTTAAACCACGGTTCAACGTAGATGTCAGGGTAGCCGCCGATTCGCATCGGCACCAGCAGAGGGCGCCGTCACCTGAATACTAGGTTGCCGCTTCCGTTCAGCATAAAAGGCGTCGAAGAAGATCAGTTGGTGCGAGGTCTCGTCCAGTTATTGGTACGTTTCTGAGCGGTTATTTCAAGTGGTTATTTTGCGATCTGGTTTACGACTTACTGTTCTGACTACGGCTTTCTGGTTTTTTGGTTATCCCTGTGGCTTTGACGCTTGGTTGTACGGATTTCCCGGTTTTGACCTCGGCTTGTTATTGACCACGTTTTTGCTTCCACCATTTGGTTCCACCTCTGTGTTCGAGCATTCCTGACAGAAGACCTCGCCGAACATGGAATCAGCAGGTTTGGCGGATCGGTTGACGCGACAGGAGCAGAAGATGGAGAAAGTAGCGCATTTGCTACAGGAATTGATCCTCCGGACGGCTCCGCCTTTACCCGACAATGCCGCTATGCCTGAGGCTGCGGTCCCCACGCCTCCAGCAGGATCATCGGCTCTCCCGTTTGCGGGTGTGAGTTCCTCAGCACTGCATGTTGCACTACCAGAAAGGTACGACGGCTCTTTGGATTCTTGCAAAGAATTTTTGATGCAGTGCAGCATTTATATTGAACACCACCCGGAACAATTCCGGAGAGACATTGATAAAATTCACTTCGTGATCTCTTTCCTCACCGGGAGAGCTAAACAATGGGCCACGGCATTGTGGTCCCAAAACAGCGATGCACTACTGTCAGAGGATAAGTTTTATTCACTGTTTAAAGAAGTTTTTGATCATTCATCGGCTGGAGGAGACATAGGGGCGCGTCTGGTGAACATTCGACAAGGCAAAAGCAGAGCAGCAGAGTATGCTCTTGAGTTCCGGACTCTAGCTGCAGGGAGTGACTGGCATCCTCAACCTGCTCTCCTGACCTTGGTAAGAACGGTCTACGCCCAGATCTCCAGGCTGAGCTCGAGGTGCAGGGGGCAACGCTTGTCTCTGGAGGACTATATAACATCTGGCCATCGTCTTCGACAACCAGCTTCGGTCGAGAGAGGAAGGTCCTTACGGTCAGCAGAGGGGTCTGGAGTCCACGAGAACTACCAAGAGTCAGAACCCGAGCCCATGGAAGTAGGCAGAGACAGAAACCCACCACGGAGCAGGAGAGCGACCAGCGACGGCTAGAGAGACTGTTGCTTCTATGCGGGAACGCAGGAAGGTCAGCGATGTGCCGTGTTGCCCAGAGAGGCCTGGGCGCGGATTTGCATGCACCTGGGGTGAGTGAGTTGCCATGATTACCACCTGTACCCATACTAAGAGCATGTGTTTGCAAGTACGCTACTATGGGGGAAACGGGTTCTAACTCCCTTACAGACAACTCAACGGACTCGGGAAGCAGGCAGGGGGGAACTTCAATTAACCGGACGGTGCCGAGGAACACCATAATACCTTGACTAGACTTGTTTACTCCCCTGGGTTCTTAAGGCTGTGGACAGGAGGACATTGGGGAGCAGCTAAGTGGGTTGAGAAAACAGAAAAAAACAAACTGATAATGCGAACAGGTAGTTGCCATGAAGAGAGATCTCGCTGCTGGTCATAACGGCTCCAAAACATGACATCATACTGGGGTATCCTTGGCTGGTTCGGCATTCTCCAGTCGTTGACTGGCGCCGGAATGAGGTAACGCAATGGAGCAACGAGTGCTTCCAAAACCGTATATCCCTACCATTTCTGGCTACACAGGTGGAGAGCCCCGACCAGGAGAGGGGTCAGCAGATACCAGACTGTTACCATAGCTTTCAGGAAGTCTTCACTACGGATGCAGCTCGTGTGCTGCCTCCCCATCGATCAGGTGACTGTGCGATTGAACTACTTCCAGGTCTTAGTCCTCCTCGCTGCAGGATGTACCCATTGTCTCAGGCAGAGACGGTGGCCTTAGAGAGCTATGTGGAAGAAGCCCTACGCTTGGGTTACATTCGACCATCTACCTCTCCAGCGGCTGCGAGCTTCTTCTTCGTTAAGAAGAAGGATGGGGGACTAAGACCTTGCATTGATTACCAAGGACTAAACTCCGTGTCGGTAAAGTATAAATATCCATTACCTTTGGTACCGGTGGCTCTGGAGCAGTTGAGGGGGGCAACAATTTTTACCAAATTAGATTTGCGTAGTGCATATAATTTGGTTAGGATCCGGGAAGGCGACGAATGGAAGACTGCTTTCATTACAACCCGGGGTCATTACGAGTATACAGTGATGCCCTATGGACTGGCTATTGCCCCCTCGGTATTTCAGGCACTTATGAACGATGTACTACGTGACATGATTGACCGTTTTGTTATTGTATACATAGATGACATATTGGTGTATTCACACAACGTAGAAGAACATATACGTCATGTAAAATAGGTACTGTCTAGGCTCCGGGAGAACAGGTTGTTTGTTAAAGGTGAGAAATGTGAATTTCACGTGTCACAAGTGCAATTCCTGGGGTACGTGATTAACCAAGCAGGGGTGCGCATGGAAAAAGATAAGGTAAGTGCGGTGGTAGACTGGCCGAGGCCAGCCACTATTAAGGAATTACAGAGGTTCCTCGGGTTTGCCAATTTTTACCGTCGGTTTATCAGGAACTTTAGTACCGTGGCGGCCCCCTTGACTTCCCTGTTGAAGGGTGCTTCGAAAAGGCTTAGCTGGTCGGACGACGCCGAGGAGGCGTTTGCAAAGCTGAAGCACCGGTTCACTACTGCTCCAATTCTAAGGTTGCCAGATCCTGATCTACCCTTCATTGTAGAGGTGGACGCTTCGTCTACCGGGGTAGGCGCGATCTTGTCTCAACGGTCGGGTACCCCGTCGAAACTGTACCCATGTGCTTTTTATTCATGTAAGCTTAGTCTGGCTGAGCGTAACTATTGTGTGGGTGATCGGGAGCTACTGGCCATTAAGCTGGCCTTAGAAGAGTGGAGGCATTGGCTCGAGGGGGCGGAACCACCCGTTCTTAGTACTAACTGATCATAAGAATCTGGAGTACTTACGAACAGCTAGACGATTGAATCCCAGACAAGCGAGGTGGGCATTGTTTTTCACCCGGTTTAACTTTACCATGTCATATCTTGCAGGCGCCAAGAACGGGAAAGCCGACGCTCTGTCCCGCATGGGGGAGTCAGACCGGGTGGAGGATCCTCCTGCAACTGTCTTGGGACCCGAATGTTGGGTAAGACCCATAAGCTGGGATCTTCTTGATCAGATACGAGAGGGCCAGCGGGTGGAACCGCCTCCGGCCAATTGTCCTCCAGCTAGGGAATTCGTTCCGTCCTCTTTTAGGAACCAGGTCATAGAGACAATCCATAGTCACCCCAGTGCTGGTCATCCGGGGATTTGTAGAACTCTGGACCTGGTTAGGAACCGGTTTTGGTGGCAGGGGCTGGAGGAAGAGGTCAGAACTTGGGTGACAGCATGTACGGTATGCGCGCAGTCCAAGGCTAGCCGTCAGGCGCCTGCGGGGTTGTTGGAACCGTTGGTAATTCCTCAGCGTCCCTGGTCACATCTGGGAGTAGACTTCATCACTGACCTGCCTACCTCCCAGGGTAAGACTGTAATCCTGGTGATAGTTGACCGGTTCTCCAATCGTGTCGGTTAGTGCCACTACCTAAACTCCCCACTGCTATAGAAACGGCGGAGTGTTTAGTGGATTCGGTTTTTCGTTTATTCGGGATTCCCGAAGAAATAGTGTCTGATCGAGGTCCGCAGTTTACCTCCCGTGTCTGGGAGGAGTTTTGCAAAAAGCTTGAGATTAATGTCTGTCTCTCATCAGGTTATCATCCCCAGTCGAATGGACAGACGGAACGAATGAACCAGGAGGTTGGGAGGTATCTCAGGTCATATTGTTCCCGGTTTCAGCATGAGTGGGTTCGGTACATACCCTGGGTAGAGTACGCCCAGAACTCCCTACGGAGTTCATCGACAGGGCTAACTCCTTTTCAATGTGTACTAGGTTATCAACCGCCATTGTTTCCCTGGTCCGGAGAGCCGTCTTACGTTTCCCAGCAGTGGATGACTGGATAAGGAGGAGTGCAGAGGACTGGAGGAGGCTTCACGTCCGGTTGCCTTTTTTTGCAACGGGCGTTCAACAGGCGGCAGCGCTTACAGGCCCAACGTCACGAAGGGACTTGGAGGCGTTCAGACCCGGTGACATGGTGTGGTTGTCAACCAGGGACCTGAAACTGAAACTGCCCTGTAAAAAGTTAAGTCCCAGATACATTGGGCCTTTCAAGGTGCTCAAGCAAGTCAATCCTGTAGCTTACCGTCTGCAATTGCCGAGTACTTACCGCATTGCCCCCACGTTTCACGTGTCGTTGCTCAAACCTTTCCATTCCTCCTCCCAGGGTCAGTCGCAGGGGTTGGAACCTCCCCCACTGCTGGAGGTGGACGGCTCTCTGGCCTACAGTGTGAGCCGACTGCTCGATTCCAGGCGTCGGGCAGGGCGTTTGCAGTATCTAGTGGATTGGGAGGGTTATGGTCCTGAAGAGCGTGCGTGGGTCTCGGCCCATGACATTCTTGACCCGTTGCTTATGGCGGACTTCCACCGCGACTTCCCCGGTCGTCCCGCTCCTCGGCCCAGAGGTCGTCCTCGGAGAGATGCACAGTCGGCAGGGGCCGCCCGTCAGGGGAGGGGTAATGTCAGGGTAGCCGCCGATTCGCATCCGCGCCAGCAGAGGGCGCCGTCACCTGAATACTAGGTTGCCGCTTCCGTTCAGCATAAAAAGCGTCGAATAAGATCAGTTGGTGCGAGGTCTCGTCCAGTTATTGGTACGTTTCTGAGCGGTTATTTCAAGTGGTTATTTTGCGATCTGGTTTACAACTTACTGTTCTGACTACGGCTTTCTGGTTTTTTGGTTGTCCCTTTGGCTTTGACGCTCGGTTGTACGGATTTCCCGGTTTTGACCTCGGCTTGTTATTGACCACGTTTTTGCTTCCTGTTTTGAATAAACCTGCATTTGATTCCACCTCTGTGTTCGAGCATTCCTGACAGTAGACCTATCTACGCCTAAGTAGTTTCCACCGTACTATTCACGCTTCACCATAATTTGTGTTATTAGTAACTCACTACGTCGTAACAAATTAGTTCATAACATTGCCCCTGGGTAGTTACTACACAACTGATAAGTTGCACATAGATACACCTTGTTTTCTGATATTAAAACTGTGATATACATGTTCGCCATCATTGCCTGATCTTAACACTGTGATATACATTCCATTACTTCAGATTGTCAGTTGGTATTGCCTTGTTTGTAGTTAATAAACTTGTTACAACTTTTATAATTTACCGCTTTGTGTGAGAGAGTTTTATTCAATCAAAGGTCGAGAAAAAGAACTTAGAATTCATTATTCAGATCCAGACTGAAGTCACCCTATTGACTTGCTGATCAATTTCGCATTTTCTCTTTCAACTGGTTTTCCGGATTCACCAACCCCCAAACGATCTGGTGGTGCCCCTTTTGTTCATTAAAATCAATCAATTTATAGTGTAGTCGTATTCCACTACAGGTGCACCCTTATTTTTATTCAGTATGAGTAGTATGTCTCTTTCTTGTTTATCTGTGTGTTTTTGTGTGTATTGCACGCTTGGTCCATGTGTGTGTCTCTCAGTCCTACCACACAGCAGAGCAAAGTCCAGCCTCTGCATGAAGCAGTCTTCAGATCAGGTGGCTCACCATCAACACTCGGGATGAATCAGGATCCATCAAAGACCAAACCCGTCCTCTGTCACGATAAGGCCCATGGTAATTAGAACTTTAAGTATGAGTAACAATGTTAAACACTCATTTCTCTTACAATGGGAATATTTTCCCCCATACTACCCAGCTTCACAATATAGGTAGCACCAAACAAGTAGTACTGTTGAATATATATGAAAATAAATTGAAAATAAGCACTTTGCTTCTGTTACAGGGAATCAAGGGATTCCCCACCAAAATGCAGGTGGAACCCAAGATGCAGACCACAAGGAGACGGGATGCCACAAATAAAAGTGAATTTATTAACAGATGCTTAAACAGGACCATGACAGAATTAGAGACAGAAAAAACACAAACGAATGAGTCCAAGAAGCTGGCGTCGGATCGGAAGGGTGAATGGAAACAGACGGCGGCAGTGTGCTCTTTCTCTGAGGGTGGTCCAGGGTCTTCAGGGCGAGATGCGTGGTGCCAAGACAGCGCTGGTGCAGGAGTACGAGGGCTGACAATAGGCAGGATCCGTAGAGGGGAGGAAAACAGAAAATAACTGGCCAAAGAAAACCTGGCATGAGAGCCGAAAACAGGGAAGAACAGAAAACAACGAAATAGATAAGCTAGAACAACAACAACAAATAAAGATAACCAAAAACCAAAGCCTGGAGTTCAGGCAAAAGACTAGAGCTAGAACCTTGAACGTGACTAGAGCAGACAAAGACAATGGCTAGCGTGGCTAGGCTAAGAAGATATGAGAATTAAATAGGAGATATGGCTAGGCTAACGCTAGCGCGACTTGGCAAGGCAAAACACGAAATACAATTGCTAGGAGCAAAATTGCAAGGCATGAGAAGTACTTGAAAACACTAACAAAGTTAGTGTTTGTACGTGAGCAGACGTTCTGGCGATCCATGGCTGCTTAGAATGGCGTTAAATAATAGCGTGGTGATGAGTGGAGATGAGGAACCGGTGATCAAGGCGGTGCAGAGATGGATGATGTCATTGGATCTGCCAATGGATCTGCAGAAGAGAAAGCACAACACGCGCGCACGCGCTCTCAAAAAGTCTGTTTTAATAACCTCATTAGTATAAAAACAGATAGCTCCCAAAGAAATAACAACCTTAGACTAAAGCTAGGATTACTTAACATTGGATTATTTACAAACAAAGCAGTGATTGTAAATGAAATAATCACTGATAAACGCTTACATGCTCTCTGTCTTACTGAAACTTGGATTAGACCTGATGAATATTTAGCCTTAAATGAAGCCTCACCTCCTGGATACAGTCATGCTCACCGCCCTCGTCCTAATGGTCGGGGGGGAGGCATAGCCACAATTTTTGACAAAGAGCTAGCGTTTTTTGAAATACTGATTCTTAATGTGACTGATCCATAGTTATGGAAGTCAAAACCACACCCTTTTCAGCTTATCACTACTTACCGTCCTCCTGGTCCCTATTCAGAATTTCTTCAGAAATTTGCTAACTTTCTTTCCTGCTTACTGCTGTCAACAGATAAGGTTTTAATTATAGGTGATTTCAATTTTCACTTCGACGATGAGCAGGATCCACTTAAAATTGCCTTCGAGTCCATCTTAGAATCCACGGGTATCACTCAGAATGTGATGGGACCAACCCACCGCTGTAATCATACTTTAGATCTAATATTAACATTTGGTATCAATATAGATAACCTTGATGTTTTCCCGCAAAGTGATTCGATTTCAGATCACTATCTTTTAGTATTTGAGCTATCTCTAATAAATAAAATCCTTCTGCCTCGTTATCACACCAAGCGCACTATCACATCTGCTACTCCAGCTGTGTTTATTAGAAACCTACCAGACTTGAAATTTAATACACCTACGGAGATCAATCATCTTGAGTGTGTAAATGACCAATTAGAATGTGTGTTTCGCTCAACCCTGGATGCGATTGCTCCTGCTAGGGTCAAACGCATTAGGGAAAAAAGGTTAGCACCATGGTATAATGACCACACCTGTACCTTAAAGCAAAGAACACGGCACCTAGAGCGCAAGTGGAGACATAGTAAATTGGAGGTGTTTAAGATTGCTTGGCAGGACAGCATGACAGAGTATAAGCATGCCCTTACTAAAGCTAAAGCTGCATACTTCTCCTCAATCATAGAGAAAAATAAGAATAATCCAAGATTTCTCTTTAATACAGTCTCCAAATTAACAAAAAACCCTACAGAAAGTGATTCTCTTGCTCTGTGTAATTTTAACAGTTATGATTTCATGACTTTCTTTAATGATGAGATAGAAAACATTAGGCATCAAACTCGATGCTCATCACATCACCAAACTATTCAGCAACCTTCCAGATGTAGCACTGGTTAATTAGCTGTAAATCAGGATTAGAATCTTTTACCCCAATTACTAATACTGTCTGGCTTCAGGCCCCATCATAGTACTGAAACAGCAGTACTAAATACTAAATGACTTGTTAATGTCCTCAGATAAGGGATGTGTTTCTTTTCTTGTTTTGTTACATTTAAGTGCAGCATTTGACACTATAGATCATGATGTTTTACTAAACAGACTAGAAAATACTGTAGGTATTAAGGGATTAGCACTTTCTTGGTTTAAATCCTACTTAACCGACCGGTACCAGTAGACAGGTTGGCTACATCTATCCTAAATATAGATGGCTGTCCAGTATTGCCCAGTTCGTCTGTAAAAAACTTAGGGGTCACATTTGATTCAGATCTCTCCTTTGATGCCCACATTAGCAGCATCACTCGAATTGCTTTCTTTCAATTGCGTAATATCGCTAAACTTAGAAATATCCTCTTTTAATGATGCAGAGAAACTTGTTCATGCGTTTATAACCTCAAGATTACTGTAACGCCTTACTTACTGGATGCTCTAGTAATCTATAAATAAACTTCAGTTAGTTCAGAATGCAGCTGCCCGAGTGCTAACTCGGAACTAGAAACTTTGATCATATCACTCCTGTTCTATCATCACTACACTGGTTACCAGTTAAATTCCACATTGATTACAAACTACTTCTTATAACTTTATAAAGCTCCACATGGCCCCACATTATCTGAGTGAACTGAGTTTTACAATCCAACTCGTCTACTTCGTTCACAGGGTACAGGACTTATTTAGTTCCTAGAATTAAAAAAGTCACAGCAGGGGGAAAAGGCTCATACATGGCCCCCCAACTATGGAATTTAAACTTCCCACTTTTGTTCGAGACTCAGACACTCTCCAAAATTTTAAGTCTAGGCTAAAGACATACAGGGGTTGGACAATGAAACTGAAACACCTGTCATTTTAGTGTGGGAGGTTTCATGGCTAAATTGGACCAGTCTGGTTGCCAATCTTCATTAATTGCACATTGCACCAGTAAGAGCAGAGTGTGAAGGTTCAATTAGCAGGGTAAGAGCACAGTTTTGCTCAAAATATTGCAATGCACACAACATTATGGGTGACATACCAGAGTTCAAAAGAGGACAAATTGTTGGTGCACGTCTTGCTGGCGCATCTGTGACCAAGACAGCAAGTCTTTGTGATGTATCAAGAGCCACGGTATCCAGGGTAATGTCAGCATACCACCAAGAAGGACAAACCACATCCAACAGGATTAACTGTGGATGCAAGAGGAAGCTGTCTGAAAGGGATGTTTGGGTGCTAACCTGGATTGTATCCAAAAAACATAAAACCACGGCTGCCCAAATCATGACAGAATTAAATGTGCACCTCGACTCTCCTGTTTCCACCAGAACTGTCTGTCAGGAGCTCCACAGGGTCAATATACACGGCCGGGTTGCTATAGCCAAACCTTTGGTCACTCGTGCCAGTGCCAAACGTCGGTTTCAATGGTGCAAGGAGCGCAAATCTTGGGTTGTGGACAATGTGAAACATGTATTGTTCTCTGATGAGTCCACCTTTACTGTTTTCCTCACACCCGGGAGAGTTACAGTTTGGAGAAGCCCCAAAGAAGCGTACCACCCAGACTGTTGCATGCCCAGAGTGAAGCATGGGGGTGGATCAGTGATGGTTTGGGCTGCTATATCATGGCATTCCCTTGGCCCAAAACTTGTGCTAGAGGGGCGCGTCACTGCCAATGACTACCGAACCATTCTGGAGGACCATGTGCATCCAATGGTTCAAACATTGTATCCTGAAGGCGGTGGCGTTTATCAGGCTGACAATGCACCAATACACACAGCAAGACTGGTGAAAGATCGGTTTGATGAACATGAAAGTGAAGTTTAACATTTCCCATGGCCTGCACAGTCACCAGATCTAAATATTATTGAGCCACTTTGGGGTGTTTTGGAGAAGCGAGTCAGGAGACGTTTTCCTCCACCAGCATCACGTACTGACCTAGCCACTATCCTGCAAGAACAATGGCTTAAAATCCCTCTGACCACTGTGCAGGACTTGCATATGTCATTTCCAAGACGAATTGACGCTGTATTGGCCGCAAAAGGTGGCCCTACATCATACTAATAAATTATTGTGGTCTAAAACCAGGTGTTTCAGTTTCACTGTCCAACCCCTGTACCTATTTGCGCAGGCTTTTGACTAGATTTGGGTCACTGGGGCCGGAGTCTGGAGCCATGTCTCTCCTGCCTGCCTCGTCCTTTAGCCGGGAGTGTCGGATGGGCGGTCTGGCTGAACTGGGCTTCGGTCCTCTTGATCTTGACTCGTGCATCCTTGCCTTAGACCAAGGGCAGAGCTAGGGGTTCATAGTCAAAGAGTCTTATGGTGATCAGAGACGTTTGGTTGCTGTCTTCTGCCTCCCGTGGGGTTGCCGATGTCTCATGTGAACCCTCTTGGCTGTGTTACCTAGCAGTTCTCCTCTTTCTAGCTATGCTGCTATAGCTAATGCTGCCGGGGTCTCATGCTACACATGGCATCAGTGATTGTTAATAGACACTGAGCTCTTAATCAATAACTAATTACATTTTCTGTTTTCTCTCCGAGCTGTGTTCCGGTACCAGTTCCAGCCCCACACATGATGTTCATCCGCTTCAGCTTCACTCAAGCTGCTTCCGTCATCAGCTGAAGCCCCATCATACCCGGGCAACTTAATGCCGATGTGCATACTTCACATTTTATTCGAACTATGACTCCATGACTTTAGTTTCGTTCTTAGATTTATCATCTGCGCTGCCCAAGGAGGTTGGGTCCCTTTTTGAGTCTTGGTCCTCCCAAGGTTTCTTCCTATCACACTCAGGGAGTTTTTCCTTGCCACTGTTGCCTTAGGCTTGCTCAATTTGGGTTTGGACGTAGTTATTAGGAGATTAATCTAAACTTAATCTAAATTAGATTTAATCTAAACTTGTAAAGTTGAATTGAGACCATGCTCCATTGTAAAAAGCGCTATATAAATAGATCTGACTTGACTTGACTTGATATGCTTGTCATGCTGGCTCCTGTAAAATAGAAAAGTATTCTCTCTTCCAGCAGTAACTATGCTTAACATTATTAAACAAGTCAACACAAAGCAACACTATAGTAAGCCTATGCATACTGAACTGCAACTCACCAAAATTAAGTAGAAGTCATTCACAAGACTCATGCAACTTTGTGGTTGAACACGTTATGGTTCTGAAGTGCTTTAGGTTAAAAAACTCTATTTTTAGATTCAAAATAATCAAGCTGTTCTCCGAACGCTAATAAAACAAGCGGTTTCTAATTGCATGCGATTTCTCTCTCTCGCTCTACACACGCAGCCCCTATGGGCTGGGCATAGACAGAGCCATTAGACCCAGTGTTATAGCGTATGCTTTAAGTACTTTAGGGATTAAGGACTTTTATGAACATTTTATAATTATTGTGCAGATTTAGTTAACAACAGAAACGGTACCCAGTCAGCAACACAGGCCACAAACAGGAACAACACCAGATAGGGCACCAACGAACTACACCACTACATTGAATCCTTAAGTTTATTAATTCAAATGGTGTCAATAATAGGGATTAAGCTTAACAAGTAGTCATTTTACTACTGGGTTACATCCTCCCCTTCTAAATGATATGAGTCATTTCATGTATTTAACAGCTAACAACTCAGACATGGATAACTGTAACGCGACGGGTGCATGGGACAGATTAGGAGACGTGTGCAAGTTATCCCAATAATAAAACATTTATTAAACAAAGGAGCGAAACCAAAACCAGAAACATGAACAACACAAAGAACTAAACACAAGCTTACCGTGACAATGCGAACGCTAGAGCAATCCGGAGTGTAACCACAGGTAAATGAGACAAATCCATAAAGCGGTGAAAACATGAAGATACAGAGAATCCAAAAACAACCCACACCATGCATGCGCTACAGTCCATAACAGCTGAAGCTTGGCATTAGCCTTGGCTTCTTTGCTGCTCTGCAGTCCCGAGAAGCAGCGCGAATGGAACAGTTTAGATTGCCCCTAGTGGCAGGAAGAGGCATAACGAATGGGGTCCTGACGCAGTCTGTGACATATCCCCCTCTGAGCCGAAGCCAAGACTGCAAACAATGCCCCCCCACCCGGACGCAAGACCAAGTCTGGGGGTTTTCTTTTCGAGATTCAGACACCCTCCAAAGTTTTAAGTCTAGGCTAAAGACATACTTATTTACGCAGGCTTTTGACTAGATTTAGACCAGGTTGCATGGCTTGGGTTGCTGGGGCCGGAGTCTGGAGTCATGTCTGGCCTGCCTGCCTTGTCCGCTTGCCGGGAGTGTCGAGTGGGCGGTCTGGCTGAACTAGGCTTGGGTCCTCGTAATCTTGACTCCTGCATCATTGCCTTAGAATAAGGGCAGAGCTGGGGGTTCATAGTCAAAGAGTCTTATGGTGATCAGAGATGTTGGGTTGCTGTCTTCTGCCGCTCGTGGGGTTGTCAATGTCTCATGTGATCCCTCTTGGCTGTGTTTCCTACCAGTTCTCCTCTTTCTAGCTTTCTAGCTATGCTGCTATAGCTAATGCTGCCGGGGTCTCATGCTACACTTGGCATCAGTGATTGACATGGCATCAGTGATTGTTAATAAACACTGTGCTCTTAATCAATAACTAATTACATTTTCTGTTTTCTCTCCGAGTTGTGTTCCGGCAGTTCCAGCCCCACACATGATGTTCATCTGATGGAGCTCCACTGTGCATAATTCACATTTTATTCGACCATGACTCCATGACTTTAGTTTCGCTCTTAGATTTATCATCATACCCGGGCAACTTAATGTCGATGTGCATACTTCACATTCTATTCGAACTTTGACTCCATGACTTTAGTCTCATTGTTAGATTTATCATCTACGCCGCCCAAGGAGGTTGGGTCCCTTTTTGAGTCTTGGTCCTCCCAAGGTTTCTTCCTAGAACTAGGGAGTTTTTTCTTGCCACTGTCGCCCTAGGCTTGCTCAATTTGGGATTGGACGTAGTTATTAGGAGATAATCTAAACTTGTAAAGTTTCTTTGAGACAATGCTCCATTGTAAAAAGCGCTATATAAATAAATCTGACTTGACTTGACTTGACTTTCTTTCAGGGTGAAACCCAGGGGGGTACCAGTCACCACTGCACGGGTGGGTGGTAGGAGGTCGGAAGAAGGACATGGACCCGAGGACACCTCATAGGTGTGGGTGGCCTCGAGGCAGGACCTAAGGAAACCACCAGCCTCTGGATAGGCCTCACTGGAGAAAATGGCCTCTTGGCGAGCCTCACTGAAGCTAACAACCTCTGGGCAGGCCTCACTGGTGATATCAGTCTCTGGGCAGGCCTCACTGGAGAAAATGGCCTCTGAATAGGCCTTATTGATGTAATCGGTCTCTGGGCAGGCCTCACTTGAGCAAACGGCCTCAGCGTAGGCCTTACTGGAATGAACAGCCTCTGAGCAGGCCTCACTGGAACAAACGGCCTCTGGCTCCGATGTCCTTGGCACTGGCACTAACGTCCTTGGCACTGGCACTGGCGCTGATATCCTCGGAGCTGGGACTGGCCCTGACGTGCCAGTGCCAAGGACATCAGTGCCTGTACCAGCGCCGAGGATGTCAGTGCCCGTGCCAGCACCGAGGATGCCAGCGCCAGGGACATCAGCGCCCATGCCAGCACTGAGTACATCAGTGCAGAGGACGTCAGCACCTGTGCCAGTGCCGAGGATGTCAGCGCCCATGCCAGCACCAAGGACGTCTATGCGAGAGGCCTGCCCGGAGATCATCTGTTACAATGAGGTCTTGCCAGAGGCTGCCTGCTCCTGAGAGGCCTCAGGGGGGTAAAAGGAGCCCTAGCTCTGCCTCCAATTCCGTGGGGGATGGGGGGCTAGTATGTCAGGGATCTCCCCAAACCTCCGCCTCTTACACCCCTCCTTGCTACAAGGGGCGATCCGATTATGATTTATCCGAATACACAAAATTATGAGTTTGAAAATGTCAAAATATGAGAACAGGGTAGGTCTTAATTTGTAATGTGTTTGTTAAATGAGGCAAAGCTTTAATCTAAAAAAAGTCACTGATATTATACTTGTTGCTTGCACTGCACTTAGACTGCATCTACTGCAGAAGGTGTAAACAGTGGAATGTTGCAGATAGGACTGTGATAAGACATGGAAGTGTTATGTGGGAACGCTGGCACATGAAGTTAAAGTACAAAAGAAATGCCACTAACAACGCTGAGTGTTATGACTCGTTCAAGTGTGCTGACTTGGAAGTCAGAGTCGACTCTGAAAACGACTTGCAAGTCAGAAGTGCCTGGGCATGCGCAGTGGCAACAAGTCCGCTCTCAAAATACAAAAGAGAGAGCACTCAATCGCTAGAGTAAGCTCACAAATGCTGAGCAGGGGGGTATTTCAGAAAGCAGGTTTAACAATCCCTGAGTTCAAATCTGAACTCTGGGTTGACCAATCCTGAACTGTCCAACTCAAGTCAAGTCAAGTCAAGTCAAGTCAGATTTATTTATATAGCGCTTTTTACAATGGAGCATTGTCTCAAACTCAGAGTTTTCGGTTTCAGAACGGGGGATAACGGTTAGTTCAGTCAACTCCGAGTCACTTTAACCCTGAGGAGATACAAAGCCCTCATCAATGGAACACAGATAACACGGATCAGCACGGCAACGGGAGAAAAAAAACGGGCTTAATCCTCACACATCAAGTGGAGTTATTAATAGGTGTGTATATATAATTTGAACATATATTTAGGAAAAAAATAATACAGTAGCCAAATTAAGTGACCTTGCGTGGTAAAAAAATGCTGCCCGAGTCAATGGCGTGAGTAATAACTGAAAGAAAGTTTTATTCCGAGTGTTCCACTAATTTTATTTGACGTACTGTATGTGTGCATGTTCATATTTATGCAGGTGCAACCCAACAAGCACAAAATGTAGCTACTTATCAGGAACTGAAGATAAAACACAAAATATAGTTCAAACGGGTAAGGTATAATATCATTACCTCCAATCGTGATGATGTTTAGCTACCCTACCTAATTAAATAATACTCAGTGGTAATGTCATATATGTAAGTAGCTAGTGAAATTTCCTAAGCGAGAAAAAGTAAATTGTTCAGCCATTCCAACAGTATTTCATATTATTTATTTGAAAGCAATACCTACATGCCTTTATACATACAAGTCTCCCAATGTGTTCAATGTTGGGTGTGTTCAGATTTGACCTCCATTATAGCCAATAGAAAAAGGCTGAGGGCCAAAAAACAGGTGAGGGTCATCCACAACCTCTCATAGACGTTGAAGAGATGGCCCTCATTCAAAACACTGGGTGACCTGTTGCTGAAGGCGTCCCTGGAGGAAGCTCATCTGACCCAGCCACCCCCCAGGACCCAGTGGCCTACATAAGAGGGTAGTCATTCAACTTAAGGATATAAACTTATGTACATTCATCACTTTGCCACTGTGGGATCAGTGATGCCCACCCATTCATTAATAGACACAACTTGGCACACACATTTTCTTGTAGCAGTACAATTCTTTGTAATTCTTTGTAATTCTTTGTAATAGCTGTTACCTTTCCAGATTCTTCATATTTCATGGTGACTCAGAGTTACATATTTTAAAAACTGTGATGCACACTGTTGTAGAAACAAAAGTCCAATTAGGTACAATGTCTTGTTTAAATTAGTAATATTAGTACAATTAGTTAAAGTTATAATTGAACTGTCTAGTCATCTTCATTTTCTACCAGTTACTGTTGGTGTAATCTGGTGGAGCCATAACAGAGCTCCATGCAGGTGTAAATACTTTCAGTACTCCACAGAAAATTGTTCATTTGTATTTCAGGAAGGTAATGAGGAAACCTTGTCAGCTTCCACAGAGAGGAAAGATACAGAGGGGCCTACTGAGGTTTACACCTTGAAAATCACATCTAACAGTTGATCATACAGAGTGCTGCTGGAAATTACAATCTAGAAGAAGGTCCATCCACCTGCACAGAACAATGTACTTCAGTAAGATGTTGTTCAGAATTGGCCCATGACTTAGACCTAGGACTGTGATATTCAGTGTCATTTTGTTTGTGTTCTTGTAGCTCCCCGTAAAAGGTGTATTTTTAGAAACAAATTGAAAAATCGAATTTAGAAATGGATCACATAAGGCTGCAGATAGAAAAGACAATAATGGAAATACAGCTGCTGGAACATCAGTTAAAGGTGGATGAGGTGCCCACAGGTGGATCATTTTACTTGTTTGAAGAACAAGATATTGACCTCTGTACTGCATTTGTACTTGCAGGAAATAAAGGAGACTTCATAAAAAGACAGGCATATTGTTTTTATTTGACACTGGGGAGGTGATAGGCTAATCAGTAATGATGGTAGCAGATTGTGTCTCTCACTGCTCTTCCATTTCCTGCATCAGCGATGTGGACAGGATTTATATCAGGATTGGTCACTGGATGAGTGGGACATAGTCTGATCACCAGCCATTGAGATCCCCAATGGTCATCTCTACCCTGGCTCATGTCCTGCAGTGAGCCAAGTATTAACATTGCTGCGGGCCAGGCTCAGGATCAGGGCAAGGGGTCAGGAAATATGGCTGGCAGAGGAACCTTCTGTCTGTAATCATCAAACTCTCCTATGATAGATAATACAAGAATACAGTTTAAATTATCAGTGGCAAATATAACTAAATATTGATTATGAGAGGATATGGTTATATGTACTGTATGTATTCACCATGGGCAAATCTAGCACTCACTGTACACTCATGAAAACTTTACAAGTCATGCACAGACCCAGGCCACTTTGCATCCATGTTGCTGATGATGTGGGCTGTATCACATATGATCTTCACACTGCAGAACAGTAATTAACTGCAGTGGCTGTATTGTGATTTGTATTTCATTTGTAATGCAAAATTGCTATTATTTAGGCCTACCTGCACATTAATGTTGTGGGAAAACTTCCTATTCACTTAATCTCCTTCATTTAGCAAAGAGTGCCATCTATGCAGCCAATCACACTTGGAAACCTTAAAATCATATTAATATTAAAATCATATTAACTGATTCAAGCCTCAAAGCATCATACTACATAAATTACTTGTTGCTTATATCGATACCTGAAATTCTGTGGGATTCTTCTTAGATCAGGTTTGTGGCTCTGTGACTTAGGAACACTACAAAGGTTTATAGTAACCGTTTTAATGCAAGCGTCACATTTCTGACAGCCCGACAGACGGTTGCCTTAAAAATATGCTCAGCATCACATATTTTGTATAGAAAATCCACCTTGGCAAAAAACTGGAGTGCAACACAAAGAATTTGCTCCGAACTCAGGGCATGCCCCGGAAAAAATGTACTCTGAAATTTGACAGTACAACTGTGGAATAATTCATGGTCAGTTCATAGTCAACCAAGGTTACAGTTGTACTATGAAATTTCACAGTAGAACTATGAAGTGGCCAAATTACCATCAAAAATTCATAGTTCACATTAAAACTGTCAAGAAATTCACAGTTTTGCTATGAAAATTCACAGTACATTTTTTCCTGAGTGTCCACGGAGTGTCATATGAGCGATTGAGAGCGGAGAAGATTGTTAATAGAAATGATCGACTGTGCTGAAAAACGCTAAGGCTCAGACAGATAATCATCAGGGAACGAGGAAACATTACAGCAGGGTCTGATCAGCCTCTCCAGACGGATATTTCTCCATAGTATTTGTGCTTCGATGTGAGAAACTCAGGGTTAGTTGAAGTAAACCTGCTAGCGAGCAGGTTAGCTTCACGGAGTATGTTGCCGGAGTAACTGACTCCAAGTTACGCTGAACTTGCTTTGTGAAACCGAAAACCTAGAGTATCCGTAAACTCTGAGTCAGCTTACTCTGAGTTTTCACTAAACCTGCTTTCTGAAATACCCCCCGGGTCTAACAATGAAAACTAAGAAGAAATTAAGCGGAAGCGGAGCTGAGGTCACTCAACAGGGATGAATGTGATTAGAAGCAAAAGAACAGCGCTCATCAGTGACCACAAAAACAGCAGAAACAGGGCAAAACACAACCCACTCGCTAACTGTAAACTTACGAATGTTGAGTATAATCAATGATTATAGAGATTGTGAAAGCAGAGGCTCGCGTCGCCATGGCAACCAAGCTAAAACCCCTAGGCAGGTGGGAATATTAAAGCGTTTCAAAAACAGGGAGCCCGTCACACCCGTATCTGACATTAACAATGTTAAGCTATAGCCCTACCATACCTTAAGCCTTGCAACTCTACATCACAATTTTCCTCTACAAAGTGAATACCTTTCGCTGATGTCAATCTCGGAACTCGGATTTGAAAGGGAATCGATTAATTTCAAGTTCAGTGTTTTGAAACATTGCTTCAAAATCCGTATCAAAACAAAAAAGTCACGTGACTGTCCTAAAAAAGGTTTCATTACGTCACATTGTTTTGAAACGTTTCGAAACGGTTTGGTATACGTGCATAAGGAAGTGCAAGCAGCTGATCTGAGTTCATAATGTTTTTACCCAGAATGCCTACAACCCCTGGCAAAAAGTATGGAATCACCAGTCTTGGATGAGCACTCAATCAGACATTTCGTTCTGTAAAACAAACTCCGATCAAAAACATGATACAATAATAAGGTCATTCCAAAGTGCAACTTGTTGGCTTTCAGGAACACTCAAAGAAATGAAGAGAAAACATTGTGGAAGTCAGTGAATGTTACTTTTATTGACCAAGCACAGGGAGAAAATTATGGAATCACTCAATTCTGAGGAAAAAAGTATGGAATCACTCAAATTGGAGGTGAAAAATAAGGACACAGGGGCAAAGCCCCCCCTAAATCCCGTTGTCCTTTTCCGCCCTGACTGCCTTTCCCGAAGGGCCTTCCTCCCTCATATCGTCTCTTCGAACTCCTTGTCGAGGCATGATTGGGACTTGAGTTAACCTTTCCGCGGCACCTCTCCAACCGACGGGCGCCAGTGTTCCTGAATCAACTTAATCCCGACCGTGGGCAAGATGTTCTCTTATACTGTCAGATGTTCCCAGGAGCCCTGTTATCTTTTCCCAAACACACCCAGTCAATTTTCCTTTCCCTAAATGGACACTGCCTCAGAGCAGATCTGCTCGTTAGTCTGCAATTAAAAACACCTGAAGTCATGACACCTTGGAGGGCTGCCGGACGAAGTGGAGTGGCAAGAACCATGGCTCCAACAAGAGAAATGTCTCTTGAAACAAAAGAGAGGATTGTGAAACGTCTTGAAGAAGGTAACTCTTCACGCATGGTTGCTAAAGATGTGGGCTGTTCACAGTCAGCTGTATCCAAGATATGGACCAAATACAAACAGCATGGAATGGCTGTTAAAGCCAAGCGTACTGGTAGACCAAGAAAGACATCAAAGCGTCAAGACAAACAACTTAAGGTCATTTGTCTTGAAAACCGAAAAAGTACAACTACAGAGATGAAGCATAAATGGGAGGAAGCTGGAGCCAATGTATGTGACTGAACCATTAGAAATCGGCTAAAGGAAATGGGATTTCAATACAGGAAAGCTAAAAGAAAACCATCATTGACACCTAAACATAAAAGAACAAGACTGCAATGGGCTAAGGAGAGGCAATCATGGACTGTGGATGACTGGATGAAAGTCATCTTCAGTGATGAGTCAAGAATCTGCATTGGACAAGGTGATGATGCTGGAACTTTTGTTTGGTGCCGTTCCAGTGACATTTATGAAGAGGCCTGCCTGAAGAAAACAACCAAATTTCCACAGTCCTTGATGATATGGGGCTGCATGTCAGGCAAAGGCACTGGGGAGATGACTGTGGTTAATTCTTCTATCGATGCACAAGTTTACATTGAGATTTTAGACAGTTTTCTCATCCCTTCAGTTGAACAGATGTTTGGAGGTGATGAAATAATTTTCCAAAATGACAATGCATCGTGCCATAGGGCAAAAACAGTGAAGGCATTCCTTGGAGAAAGACACATTCAGTCGATGTCATGGCCTGCAAATAGTCCAGATCTCAACCCAATTGCAAACCTGTGGTGGAAATTGAAAAAAAAATGGTCCACAAGGCGGCTCCGACCTGCAAAGCTGACCTGGCAACTGCTATCAAAGCGAGTTGGCACCAGATTGATGCAGAATACTGTTTGTCACTCATCAAGTCCATGCCTCAGAGACTGAAAGCCGTTATAAAAGCCAAAGGTGGTGCAACTAAATACTAGTGATGTATTTTGAATGGTCTTTTGTTTACCTGTTTTTCATGATTCCATACTTTTTTCCTCAGAATTGAGTGATTCCATAATTTTTTCCCTGTGCTTGGTCAATAAAAGTAACATTCACTGACTTCCACAATGTTTTCTCTTCATTTCTTTGAGTGTTCCTGAAAGCCAACAAGTTGCACTTTGGAATGACCTTATTATTGTATCATGTTTTTGATCGGAGTTTGTTTTACAGAACGAAATGTCTGAATGAGTGCTCATCAAAGACTGGTGATTCCATACTTTTTGCCAGGGGTTGTACCACTTAGCCTCATTTCCTGTGGGACTTTGTTCATACTTATAAGGTCATTTACGTACAATGATTTTTGGGACTCGTTAAACTTTTATTTACAAACGTGTTTCAATAAATACATTTTTTCAATCTTTGTTTTTATTTCACACTGAGGTATCTGATCGTTTTCAAACACATTTCACCTTTAACACAGTTCATGGGATGAAAACATGAATGCATCTAAAAGGAATGGGAACTGCACACTGAGCTGATGAGACAATAATCAACATTAAAGGAACACTGCAGCAGTCTGACTTGACCTCCACCTACGCATCTACACCCAGGACACCAACTACAGGCTATCTGCATTCAATCACTTAGGGATCAGACAGGGCAGGTGCTGCAGTGCCTCAGTGCCAGGGGACGTTCTCCCATTCAGATTCTCTTCCTAAGACACTGTGCAGTGCCCAAACCATCCTGAGTCAGGCCTCAATTTCAAATCTGGATCCCCCTATTGGTGAGCTAGCTTGTTAGGACACCCCACATTATTTATTTATTTTGTGTTTTACCTGCTTTCCCATGTTCAGAGTTGCAGGAGGTCCAGAGCCTAACCCAGAATTGACAGGCTACAGGCAACCACACATCCTGGCTCAGGGTTCAGAAGCTTTGGCTGTTGAGGGACGCATCACATATGGCATATCCTCCCACAGACATGGCCAATTCTGTCTGTATGATTCCCAACCTGGCTGGAAGGCACTGCCAGGTTAAGGACACGAGTCCTTTAAAATATATTTGGGACTAATGTTATGCATTAAAGTCATGTGCTTCTGACCACATGCACAAACCCCCAAAAACCTGGGAAAATAGCACACTGCTCTATTGCTCCAAATTGAGAGCTGCAATGAACTTGCATCATATGTCACAAAGAAATAACCACCTTCAGTAACTTCTGTTTTTTTTGTTTGCGTGTAGACAGTGCGTCTAAAAAAAGGAATTTAAGACAATATTGTTTAAGATGTGCTGAAAAACGATACCATACACTCACATGATAACAATTTTAGGTTTTATATCAAGGCTCTAAGGATTTAAAGTCTGAAAATGTCTGTTAAACAACTGCCTTCAGACCTTTAGACTTCAGCAGAGGGACGTTAAAATAACTGTATAATAATCTCCAGACATGGTGGAAAAAAGATCAGGTCAGTGGAGTAGAACAGTTTAAACAGAACTTCATTTCAGTTCATTTTTAATCTTATTTAACAGGGTTTAATATACAACAAATGAATGCATATTAAAACCAACAGGTTACAGATGCTCTGAATCCAATTCCACCTACTCTCTTACAGCTTGTTGAATATAAAGGGGAAACCCAGACAATCTCGCGAGCCAGCAAAATCATGGATTAGATAAATGGCATGAGAAAGTGGTTGTGGGAATAAATCCCAAAGAAAGCAATAGCTGGAACAGCTCGCATGCATCCATTAAGAGTGAGGCACTGTACAATGCCTCCCATTTTAGATAAAGATGGGAAGAGGGAGTGGTGGTTCACTCGCACATCATGTATCTGCACCTCATTCTTGCCGTCTGTCTAAACACAGAATACCATTTAAATATAAAGAAGTAATTAAAACAAAGCTAAGCATGAGTTTGGTTATAGTTTTTCATAGAGAACACTGTAAATCAAATATGAAATCTCTGACATTTCTACACCTCTCGGTACTTTTCTGAAAATAAAAAACATTTTCAAACCAAGAAAACTGAAATACTGCCTGTATGTGTGTATAAGAGAATTTACAAAAGAGGAGATGAGGAGACTTTTCCTCCAAAGTCTCTTCCATTCTTGTTTCAGTATGTTCTCTCTCCAACACAATGCAGGAGAGATAGAAACAATTACAGATCCAATCAGCAGTATGGTATGTCCCATTTGATGTAATTTCCTGTTCAAATCAAGCAGTCCTGTCAGTAGGAGCCATAGCGGTCCTAAAAACCGAAGAAAGGAAGCGTTTCAAATGAGAAAACAATAACGGCACACAAACAATAAAGTTATGATGGCGCATATTTTTACTTATGCCGGCATTTCTAAGCTTACAGCAGTCCAAAGTTTAAGCTAGGTCATTTCATGTGTACTGGGTAGCAAGACTGTATCTGGATAGGAAAAAGCCATGTGGAAATGCATACATAAGTACAGGCAAGATATTTACAGTGAACCCGAAAATTGAAACGTGTTTGTTTGCTTTATTTTATTGACAATGTATTAACAATGCTGATGTTTTTTGTAGCTTGCTTAGTCTACTGGATAGCCTATGAACTGGAGAAAATGCATCTCCACTCTTCAGGTATCATTGCTATCTTGTCTAATCTGTTCAAATGGTGGAGTTGGTTCAAATGTACACACGTGGACAAAATTGTTGGTACCCCCTCAGTTAATGAAAGAAAAACCCACAATGGTAACAGAAATAACTTTAATCTGACAAAAGTAATAATAAATACAAAGTCTATGAAAATGAACAAATTAAAGTCAGACATTGCTTTTCAACCATGCTTCAACAGAATTATTTAAAAAAATAAACTCATGAAACAGGCCTGGACAGAAATGATGGTACCCTTAACTTAATATTTTGTTGCACAACCTTTTGAGGCAATCACTGCAATCAAACAATTCCTGTATCTGTCAGTAAGACTTCTGCACCTCTCAGCAGGTATTTTGGCCCACTCCTCATGAGCAAGCTGCTCCAGTTGTCTCAGGTTTGAAGGGTGCCTTTTCCAGACAGCATGTTTCAGCTCCTTCCAAAGACGCTCAATAGGATTTAGGTCAGGGCTCATAGAAGACCACTTCAGAATAGTCCAGTGTTTTCCTCTTAGCCATCTTAGATGTGTGTTATGGGTCATTATCCTGTTGCAAGACCCATGACCTGCAACTGAGACCAAGCTTTCTGACACTGGGCAGCACATTTCTCTCTAGAATTCCTTGATAGTCTTGAGACTTCATTGTACCCTGCACAGATTCAAGACACCCTGTGCCAGATGCAGCAAAGCAGCCCCAGAACAGAAGAGCCTCCTTCATGTTCTTTTCTTGATATGCTTCATTTTTCCGTCTGTGAACTGTATCAATTGTAAGTCGCTCTGGATAAGGGTGTCTGCTAAATGCTGTAAATGAACATATACCTGATGTGCCTTACCAAAAAGTTCCATTTTTGTCTCATCTGTCCATAGGACATTCTCCCAGAAGCTTTGTGGCTTGACAACATGTAGTTTGGCAAATTCTAGTCTGGCTTTTTTGTTTTCAACAATGGGGTCCTCCTTGGTCGTCTCCCATTAAGTCCACTTTGTATCAAACATCGACGGATGGTGCGATCCGACACTGATGTTCCCTGAGCTTGAAGTTCACCTCTAATCTCTTTAGAAGTTTTTCTTGGCTCTTTTGTTACCATTCATATTATCCGTCTCTTTGATTTGTCATCAATTTTCCTCCTGCGTCCATGTCCAGGGAGGTTGGCTACAGTACCATGGGTCTTAAATTTTTTAATAATATATGCAACAGCAGTAACAGGAACATCAAGCTGCTTGGAGATGGTCTTACAACCTTTACCTTTAACATGCTTGTCTATAATTTTCTTTCTAATGTCCTGAGACAACTCTTTCCTTTGCTTCCTCTGGTCCACGTTGAGTGTGGTACACACCTTGTCACCAAACAGCACAGTGACTACCTGAAGCCCTGTATATAGGCCCACTGACTGATTACAAGATTGTAGACACCTGTGATGCTAATGAGTGAACACACCTTGATTTAACATGTCCCTTTGGTCACATTTTTCAGGGGTACCATCATTTCTGTCCAGGCTTGTTTCATGAGTTTATTTTTAAAAATAATTCTGTTGAAGCATGGTTGAAAAGCAATATCTGACTTTAATTTGTTCATTTTCATAGACTTTGTATTTATTATTACTTTTGTCAGATTAAAGTTATTTCTGTTACCATTGTGGGTTTTTCTTTCATTAACTGAGGGGTACCAACAATTTTGTCCACGTGTGTAACAGTCGTTTTCGGCGTTACACCATTGTTGCTCTGGGTAGGAGATGTGAGCAAATCTCTAACAGGTCAACCACAAACATTATTCCTGCTTGATTTAATCTGTAGTGTTTGATTAACTCACTGTTATTCAGTGTTTGGAGAACTTTCCTTCTGCCTTGTCATCTTTCTGCCTCTGCATCATCATTTCTCCTCTGCTTCTAAAAGTCCTCCTCCCTACTCCTAACTGTTTTTCACCATAAGGGCTCTTTTCGGGGGTAAGATGAATAACTTTATTAACTTAAGATGATCATTATTGTATATCCAAATAAAATTAGATTGCTCAAACTGCTTCAAGAGGAGCTTTCAGACATTGTAGCCACATATTGTTCATTAATTTTCTATGCCTGTTTTATCCAGTTCAGGGTCATAAAGCACAAGGCAGAAACCGGGACCCAAAAACTATACACCAACCGTACTCCTCTAAAGGGACCATTGGGCAGAGGGGCCAAATCTTCTTCATAGATTATAATAGTGAGTTATAGAATTCACTGATACAAAGTCAAATTGCTTTGAATCAGTGAGACTGCACATTCTTGCTTAAAGAATCTTGTTAGCCAATTTCACCTCACACATGATTAAGGTAGGAACGCACTGATTTGTATTATTTTCTAGATCAGGTCAAACTTCATGCAATCACTCACCTGAATGGTGTTCATAACTCCATTAGCCAAAACAGCCATTTTTCCAGCCACTGTCTTCACACCCTGTTTAAACTGGGCAATGTCTGGCCCAGAGGGGAGCACACTCTCAAATCCCGAGCTCCCTGTTTCATACACACACGATAAGTACAAGGCCAAGCAGTTTGAATTATGTAGGGTGTATGAAGTGCACAGACTCACCTGAGGAGCGAGTGCTACCTTCCCCAAACAGATCTGCAGAACTAATGGAGGTGCTGGAAGACATGCTCTCCAAACGAGTCTTTGCATCATACTATTAATACAAAACATCAGAACATCTGAGGGAGACGCCAAAACGGAGCATCCCAAAATCAAAATCAGAAGCAGTCAGCGAGACCAGTTAATCAGTGCGTTCTGTACCTCAGCGTTGTTCTCACGACCGAAGAACATGTCAGATGAGATTGCTTTGGCATTCGCAAACTTCTGCCGTGCCTCACTAGACTCTGCAACCGGAGCTGAAGCTTCCAGCTTCCGTCTGCCAGGCAACCTGGGATTTCAAGGCAGAGATCATGTTAATCCTAGATTCATTTTCTTAATTAAAGATTCAACTAAAGCAGGGGTCCATCTGTTTATAAGACATAGGTTAGTTGTGCCTATAGAGCACTCGGAGGCACCACTCAACTGCCTCAGTGCCCATTTAAAAGCTCCACTTCATACCAACTGAATACAAATCACTGGTTGCTGGAGGAATATGCCAACTACATGCAAACAGTTTCCAGACCAGGACTCAAACTCTGGTCTCTGGAGTTGTGAGGTGACAGCACCAACTGCTTTGACACCCCATTAAAGCTTCATTTCCAAAGGTTCAGAGGATCATTTTTGTGAATGAAACAAAATTCATCGACCAATTGCATGAAACAAAAACAAACCTTTCCCCAATGGGCTGGATACTCGAGATGGTGACTTCAGTCTCTTTAGGTTCCTCCTTCTCTAGAGCCCAGGAAGAGAAGGAGGAGGAGCCTGAATCCGAGTCCCACCGTGACCCAAAGGTGTCTGCAGTAAATGGGTTATCCTTGTACCTGCCAAAAATAATTTGGAAAATAATACAGAATGTTTTAGACCTAGTCACTCTCAAAACCTTTCAAAGTGATCACTCTTGAGTTTGAGTAACATGGTACTAGGGTTGAGTATTGAAACAAAATTCCAAGAACCGGGTACCCGTTAAAACAGAATTTCAAATCCACTTATCGGTTCCTACGAACGAATTTTTTGTCTCAAAATCATATCCACGATTAGCACAGAAAAAAGGACTACCAGGACTGGTGCATTGTGTAATCACATACATCGTGTATTTTTGTTTTAGGCTGAGTTGGAGCATTAGTGGAAGACGGCGAAATGCAGCATGTGTGGAAATTTGATCTGTTGCAAAAGAGGCTGCACCTCCAACATTGCAAGACATCTAACACACCAGCATGACATTGAGCTTCATAGGGGTGTAAAAATACACATAGTAATACATTTTTTAAATTAAATAACATTAAAAACAAATAAAACACTTTACTGAGCTGTTCGTCAACGGGCACTACTGAGATGGCAGGAGAGCCAGCAGCAGTTTAAGACCAACACCGACATCTAGCGGCAGCTTGAGTAACACTTGATCCAATATCCAAATCCCTGCTCCATCTAGATACTCTTAAGTACGGAAGGATCATATATTTTCACCACAGAGATTTAAGCATTGGCCATCATCAGAAACAGGTAAGCTTGACGCAGTTTTTGTTAATCTGAGGAGAGTGTGGACCCTCCCCTTCAAAAAAGAAATGCAAATGGCAGAGCTCTTTGGAGATTTTTTTTTAACCTCAGCAAAGCAAGTCATTTTCCAAGCTTGCAGAGCAGGAAGTTGTATTGGCCTCCTTGACCTCTACACTAACGGAGTGGCTTGATGTACTAAAAGCATTACGTAGGAACACCAAACTTCTCAATTAATACTGGTAATAAGTAAGTAAAACGCTTAACGTGAAAACAGTTGCTTTCCCTTTGGACCACTGGTTCATTATACAGTAGTAGAGATTACTAATGACCAGTAGTAACACCTTTGGTGTTCCTAAGTAACTGTTTTAGTACATTATGCCACGTTAAACTTTTTTTTCCTAACAAAAGGTTTAAATGGTAAGAAAACACGGAATGTAAATAACGATTACTTTTGAAGTTCAAATATAAATAAAGATATCTAAACATTTAGCACCTTTTTTTTCACCATTCTGCAATCGAAACCTGGAATCGATAAAATGCAAATGATTTCCAACCCTACATGGTGCACAGAAGAAAAATTACATCATACTTGTGTAGATCAGAGAACACGAGGGGGAAAAATAAATATATTATACTCTTGCAATGCAAGTGCAACAGAACACAATAACAGAAAATCTACACTGATACATGAGAAGTGTGTTCTATTTTCCCTTTTTGATGTTCCAAAGAACAGCAGTCAGTGGAAACCTCAAAAATCCACACATTTGCTGTCATTTCAAAATCTCTTGATGTTCACATAGAACAAATGTAGTTAAACAGTTAGTCCAGAAAACCTGCCTGAATGAATACTTAGCAGCACTGATCACGGCTGGCTGTGCACAAGTTATTCCACTGAGAGTTTAAGCACGTCACTAAGCTCACAGGTAGAATTCTGACAACTGACAGCTTCCTCAAAACTCGCGTGAATAATTTGTCGACACAAGTCATTGTTAAGCACCGCTGAGTGATGGATGTGGCTTGACACTTACTTTGGAGGGCCAGAGGTAAAGCCAGGCTCGTCAAACATGTCCAGTCTGGAGCGAGAGGAAGACTTTGAGCTGACAGGGGTCTCCTGCTCAATCACCTGCATCTCTGACATCACAGAGTGTGACACCACACTAGGGGGGAGGACAAAACACAGAAGACTGTCACATTCTACCTTAAACCCCACAACAGCAGTTCTGCTAGAAAGATATGCAAAGACATGAACAAGAAAGACATGGAAGACAGTACCAACCAGATTTACTGACTCATGACTCAAACTACTCAGTAGTGTTCAAGTGATACATCATCCAAAACTGTTCTGAAAACTAACATTGTACAAGCTTGGGAAGCTGAGGAGGTCCAGCAGGTTTTTTTGTTTTTATTTGTTTTTGTTTTCATTATGGGCATTACGTAGTTTCAGTTCTGATTCTCAGACTGAAAGTTTTTCATTAATGACAGATTCATTTTTTTAAGCCATGTGGAACCTGTCCATTTTACCTGGGCGTTACTCTAATACTAATAAAATTTGCAACTTGGTAACGATTTACAACATGTTTCTCAATTCTTCAGTAGAGAATAAGACTAGTGGCCATCAAGGTCAAGAACGGACTCACATAAAGCAACTCATGAACGTGAACTCAAAAGTAGCAAAAGGGTGTGTAAATAAACAGCAATGCACTGTGTCTCTCCCCTCACTTTACAGCTTAACAACAACCAACATCAGAATAGAGTATAAAGTGAGTTAACACTAGATTCGCTGACTTTTTTAGATTCTGAGGACATACCCCCTCTTTCTGCCAAACCATTAGCGGGGCATTAATCTCTTTTTGTGATGCATATGATTTCAGCCTGTACCTAACCCAGACACCCCCACCCACCCCCAACTACACTCTCGAATCTGATTCAAGCATGACTTGTACTACAGTTAACTTTTCTCTGTG